>JAVQMG010000115.1:12105000-12107500 GCA_032878915.1 Castanopsis chinensis | reverse complement strand
GTCTTTTTTTTCACCTTTTTTTTTTGGGAGCTGGATGCACGATTTTAACCTAGTGCACGTCAAAAAAATAAGAACAATGAATAAAGGCCACTAAAGAAGCAAGATAGGATGATAACAGGAAACAAAAAATAAATGGATAGAAAACTGATTTTAGAACTTGTGCTCTAATACCAAATGATGCAAACCTCAATCGACACGCTTTGAGACCCAACAACGATATTGGAATTTTTACTCAAGAAAACTAAAATTCAGATTTTGATTGAACCCTGACCCAACGTTTATAAGTGAAACGCGAACCAAGAGTATAAGTAACAGATCTTGACCCAGTGATTATAATTGAATCAAGAACCGAAGGTATAAAGTTTGAACACCACAAGGAAGAATCCCTGATAAGTTCACAGTTCTTGAAGAACCAAAAGAAGAGCAAAGCCTCACCTTTTTTTGATTTTTATTCAATGATCCTCTATTACAATAAGTGCATGCTATTTATAAGACATAACTGAAAAATAGAAAATATAAAAAATGTACTAAATAATAAAACCCTAAATAAAAGTTGATTTGGTCTGAAATTAGTAGATCCAAAATAGGAAAATCGCTAAAAAACGTTCTAAATAATAAAAGCCCAAAATTTGGATAGATTCAGTCTGAAATAGTCGCTCTAGAATAGGAAAAAATCTCCATTGACTAATATAGACTTGGAAAGTCAATCAGCCATTACTCCACGCCATAAATCACTCCCAATTAAGCCATATCAGCCCTCAATAACTTGGATTAAATTTATTACGCCTTCATCTTCCTTTGGGCCAAGTTTGGAATGTCCTACGGTAGAATCAGCCCTCAAGTGCTTGCTTGATCTTCTTGGATCTTGCTCTTGTAATAGTCCCAACTGGAACATGCAATGGATCCTTAAATTGATGAGAATCAACAAACATTCAAGGATCCATTGCATGTTCCAGTTGGGCCTATTACAAAAGCAAGATCCAAGAAGATCAAGGAAGCATTTAATGGGCTGATTCTAACGCAAGACATTCCAAACTTAGCCCAAAGGAAGATGAAGGTGTAATAAATTTAATCCAAGCTATTCAGGGCTGATCTGGCTTAATTGGGAGTGATTTATGGCGTGGATTAATGACTGATTGACTTTCCAAGTCTATGGCAGCTAATGAAGATTTTTTTTTCCTATTCTGGTGCTGTTATTTCAGACCAAATCTACCTGAATTTAGGGCTTTTATTATTTAGAACGTTTTCTAGCTATATTCCTATTTTGGATTTGCTAATTTCAGACCAAATCAACTTTTATTTAGGGTTTTATATAGCATGCACTCATTGTAATAGAGGCATTATTGAATAAAAAAAATCAGAAAATGTGAGGCTTTGCTCTTCTTTTGGTTCTTTAAGAACTGTGAACTTATCAGGGATTCTTCCTTGTGGCGTTCAAATTTTATACCTTTGGTTCATGATTCAATTATAATCACTAGGTCAAGGTCTGTTACTTATACTCTTGGTTCACGTTTCACTTATAAACGTTGGGTCAGGTTTCTATCAAAATCTGAATTTTAGCTTTCCTGGATAAATATTCCAATATTTTTGTTGGGTCTCAAAGCGTGTCGATTGAGGTTCGCATCATTTGGTATCAGAGCACAGGTTCTAAAATCAATTTTTTATCCATTTATTTTTTGTTTCCTGTTATCATCCTATCTTGCTCCTTTAGTGTTCTTTTTTCATTGTTCTTATTTTTTTGACGTGCACTAGGTTAAAATCGTGCACCTAGCTCCAAAAAAAAAAAAAAAAAGTGAAAAAAAAAGTGAAAAAAAGAGAGAAAAAAAAGACATTAGAAAAGAAAAAAAAAATGTTTGTAGTTTCAATTCTCTTAGACCAAAATTTTGTTTTTCTTTTGTCCTTTTCCTTTAATTTAGTGTTTGTCATTTTTTTTTTTTTTTTGGCCGTTGGTATTTGTTTAAACACTACAAGTCAAATTCCTTGATCAAGTTTATTAATTTAATGTAGAACTGAAAAGGGGAAGCTACGAGTGGAAAAAGGCAGGAGTGTGTGAGACTAATAACGGGAAAAAGCCAATTTAAGAGTGAAACACAAGTGGGAGTGACATAATTTGAGTGCAAACACATGAGGGAGTGTTGTGAGGAATTATTATAATAATTTTCTGTAGTGAAGGAGGGGAGGAGTCGTCCACCATTTTGCAGGCTATGCAACAACAATTTGAACGCATGAACATGGTGTTTAATGAGATTTGGGATCGAATGGATAAGCAAGACACTGTTATTGCTACTTTGTGTGAGGAGCGTCCCCAAAGAGGCCTTAATGTTAGAAGGCAAGAAAGGCGTGTGCACATGGATGATTCTGATGACTAACACAGGGATGAGTTTGAAGATGAAGATGATCAAGCTTCATTGAACAATGACGGTTGGTTCGTGCAAAGGGGAGAAAGGCATGGTAGAGGTTTCTGAAGAGATCCAAGATGGCAGGATGGGACTGACAGAAA
>JAVQMG010000115.1:12070000-12097500 GCA_032878915.1 Castanopsis chinensis | reverse complement strand
TCAAAAGCTTAACATCATTGGGTATTTATTTTCTTTCTCTTGTATGCCCATGCATGATATGCTTGTTAAAAAGAAAATATGCAAAGAAATAAAAAGCAAAAAGATCAAAAATGCTTTAAAATATAGTTGCAAGCGTGTTTTCTAGGAGATGTGGGAGTTATAGGATGTACCTCGAAGGTGATAGTCCCCATCAAACAGTTATGATTGTGTGTGAGTTAAAGTGATTTTCTCATATCTCAAATCGTCATAACATTGAGACACATATGCAATCTTGCGATGTTTTCACACACAACACGCAATATTCTTTGCTATTCTTGATACATGTGCAGGTACAATGTGATTTGGCCATCACAAAGCTTACATGCGTTAATGTATGCTCACTAAACTGTCATAACTTGTTTTTGAAACATAAAATTAGTTAGACTTGTTTAGTGTGTATGTACGTGTTTTGAGATACATGTGCATCAAAATTTTTGTTGAGAGATGAGTTTGAGAGCTTAATGTGTTGGTTGTATCTTTGGTTGAGTTGCATGCATGATTGCATTCATGTCTGTGTTTTTCTTCTTTTGAAAAACTGCTTTTAAAGGCATCTCGACACCTTCTCGATACCTCTCGATACATAGACTATCTGTCGAGATCCTTAGACTCTTTCTTATCGCAGTCTCGACAGATACCTCGACACCTGCTGGATCGATCGAGAAACTTTCTGTTTGCTTGATAGCTTCTCGATAGCTTCTGGATCGATCGAGGTTCCTTCTTGTTTATTCTTCTTCCTCGATAGCTGATCTCGATAGCTTCATCTGTCCATGTGTATTTCTCGACACATGCCCTCGACAGCAGGCTCGACACCTCCCGATAGCATCATCTGTCGAGATTTAATGAGAAGCTATATATAGAGCAGTCGCAATTTTGCTTCTCACTTGCTCGATCTCTCTCGCTCGAAACTCACTGTTCTCTCTCAAAATCTCTTCCTTTTCCCTCCAAACCTTCTCCCAAGGCTTTCTCAAGAGTTTCTTTGCGATCGTCATCTCTTGGTAAGCACTTTATCACTCTTTTTCATGCATTTCATTGTTTTAAAACCCTAGGTTTTGTGTTTTTGAAAATTTTTGGGAGTTTTCAAAATTGTTGAGGTTTTCATGAAATTTTTGGGTTGTTTTTCTAGTTTTGATCTTCAAAATCACATGCATTGCATCACATTAGCATTCTAATTGTATTTTCATGCATTTAGATGTGTGCCTATCTATTGTGTGCTGTTAGGTTTGGATTGGGCTGAGCCCATGATGTTTTTATGTTGCATGTCACATGCTCATGCATTCTCCATCCATACGTTCTTTTCATTTCAATATTATTCTGCCAATATTGAACTGTTTGGGACTTTTCTGTGTGCTTCTTTCTCTCCCCCTCTCTATGGTTGCGTTAGCTGTGTTTATGGCACCTAAGCGTAAATCCACTCCGTCCCAGAACCCTTTGCGTTCTAAGGGACAGTCTTCTTCTGACTCAACCCCTTTTTCTGTCCGGTTCCGTGATGAGAAGGCCCACAAGGACTTCTCGGAGAACTTTTCTAAATGCGGTGTTCATTCGGAACGCCACGTAGTCCTGGCAGATTTTGCCGACACCGACCTTCCCGATGTCATTCACACTCAGGGATGGGAGTCACTGTGTGACGTCCCGGTCACTTGTCCTCTCGTGTTGATTCAGGAGTTTTACTCCAACATCCACGGGATAGATTCTTCTGTACCTTCTTTCTACTCTTGCGTCCGAGGTACGCGCTTCTATGTCACCCCAGAGCTGGTCTCTGAGGTTCTTCATGTACCTAGGGTGGATCATCCCGATTACCCTAGCTGTGAGCGTCTCTGGACTGTGTCCAAAGACGAGATGATCTCGGCGTTCTGTGAGCGTCCTACTTCTTGGGGAGATCACATGTACACACCATGTCGACCTTTTGCTAAAGGTCCTCGTTTCCTTAACATGGTGATGACCTTTGTTTTGCACCCACTGTCTCACTATAACTCTATCACAGAGCCTCGCGCTCGATTTTTGTTGTCCCTCTTAGAGGATCTTTCTATAGACTTTCCTTCACACTTCATCTTTTCCATTATCGATGTCTATAGAGATACGGCCACCCGTGATAAGTTCATTTTCCCTTCCGTTATCACGAGGATTCTGAGTCGTTTTTCCATCCCGTTCCCTTCGTCCGATCCTTACCACGTCATGTCCGCCATAGACGCCGCTACCGTAAAACGTAGCGAGGCACAGTTTAGATCGCGACAGACTGACGGTGCCACTCCTTCCACCCGTCCGGCCACCTCCAGATCCGCTCGAGCATCTGCTTCTACTTAATCGAGCGACGTTAGCTTGGGAGACATCATGGCGCAGCTACAGCGCATGGATGCTCGCCTAGATACACTCTCCACGGAGTTGTATCAGGTGAACGTCCGTGTTGGTCGCATCGCCAGGCGACAGGCGACCATGGGCGGCTTTGCTCCAGAGGCTACTCCTCCGCCACCTCATGCGTCGTCTGAGACCGAGGCTGATGATGATGGCGATGATGATGATGCTTCCGCCGATGATGATGATGGAGATGAGAGCTCTTCGGATGAGATGTCTACTTGACACTCTACCCTTTGTCACTCGTGACAAAAAGGAGGAGTAGTTTTTGGATGAGAGTAGTCATTCTTAGGGGGAGTGTTAGCATAGGACATAGGACATTTTTGTTAGGGGGAGTGTGGATTGAGGGATGTAGTGAGGTGATCTATGTATTTTTTTCTTTCTTTTTGAGATACATTGATCATGTATTGACATACATTGTATTTATTCTCTTCTTATATATGATGATGTATGTTTTTCTTTCACCTACCTTTCATGTGTTGTTTCTTTTCTATCTTTATACACATACTTCTTTACTTGTATGCAATCTATTATTTCTGTTTCACACAAAGATGCCTTGATGTGTTTTGTTTATAAGTGTTTCAGAAATACAGGTTGTCAAAGTCTTCTTGCCATGAACTCTTTTCTTGCAAAGTTTTTCAAGAGTTTATGTTAGGATAGATTTTACTGTATGTAACAAGTGAATATGAGTTGAGTGATTTATGATTTCTCTCATATCTTCATTTGTATGTTGTGGTTTTGTCACGGATTGCCAAAGGGGGAGATTGTTAGGACATATGTAGTTCAAGTCTGTGAACATATGTCACTATTTTATGTAATTGGCTTATCCTTAGACAAAACGCACTTTACTTGTAATTGGGTAGATTTAGGATGAGTTTAACACTTCAAGAAACAGTGGTTCAAGGTTAAGTGTTGAAACCGTCAAAGTCTGTCCAAGAAACAAGCAAGGAAGTGCAGGTTTTTAAAGCTCGACACATACCTCGACAGATACATCTATCGAGCTTTAAAGGAGCTGTTTTGCCCGAGCCTCGACAGCTGTCTCGACACCTCTCGACACCTCTATCTGTCGAGAATTAAAGAAAACAGATTTCCAGGTCTGTTTCAAGTCTAATCCGTGAGTGTGTCTTTGGGACTTCTTTTCTCCTAACTCTAGACATATAAAAGGATTATTTTAAGGGCCGTCAAAAAAGAGATCACAAGATACAAGTTGCACATTCATTGAGAACTTGTTGTTCATGCAATTTGTGATCTGACAGACAAAGTTCATGCCCTAGTTCATCCTTGATGATTTGAAGAACTTTGCAGCCAACTCTCTCTCTCTCTCTCTAGTTGGTGTTTGAAGTCGCGTACTGGGATCTGCGCATCTGGTTAGTCACGTACTTGGGAGCCGTGCATTGAAAGGAGAAACTGTCACTACAGAACATGTCCAATTGGGTATTGGGGTAAGAGTTCAACTGTAGGTTGGTGAGGTACTTGGGATTCCTTACTTGTAACTGCTTGTTGTGATAATAGTGGAGTTTCGAGAGTGGTGGCCTTAAATCACCCGGTGGGGTTTTTGCCGTAAGGTTTTCCCCATTCGTAAACAAATCACCGTGTCATTTATTTTCCGCTGCATAAATTAGTTTTGGTGATTTGTTTGTGCTGCCACGTGATATTGCATGTTAAAATTGATTAATTAATAACTTGGCTAATTAATCAACGTAATTTATCACAAGGGGTCAACACGTTTGTGGCCTGTTAGGGTGCATATGAGAAAAGAAAGATTTCCAGCCCGTAGGCGATCTAAGCTGCATCTAAGAGGGGATGGTCCATTTCAAGTCCTTGAGAGAATCAATGATAATGCATACAAGTTGGACCTTCTAGGTGAGTTAAACATTAGTGCTACATTTAATGTTTCTAATCTTTCTCCTTTTGATGTACGTGACGATTCGAGGACGAACCCTTTTGAAGAGAGGGGGAATGATGAGAATCAACAAACATTCAAGGATCCATTGCATGTTCCAGTTGGGCCTATTACAAGAGCAAGATCTAAGAAGATTAAGGAAGCACTTAATGGGCTAATTCAAGAGATTTGGGCTGATTCTAACGCAGGACGTCTCAAACTTGGCCCAAAGGAAGATGAAGGCGTAATAAATTTAATCCAAGCTATTGAGGGCTGATCTGGCTTAATTTGGAGTGATTTATGGCGTGGATTAATGGCTGATTGACTTTCCCAGTCTATATGAGTTAATGGAGATTTTTTCCTATTCTAGAGCTACTATTTCATACCAAATCTACCTGAATTTAGGGCTTTTATTATTTAGAACGTTTTTTAGCTATTTTCCTATTTTGGATCTGCTAATTTCAGACCAAATCAACTTTTATTTAGGGTTTTATTATTTAGTACGTTTTTTATATTTTCTATTTTTCAGTCATGTCTTATAAATAGCATGCACTCATTGTAGTAGAGGATTATTGAATAAAAATTAGAAAAGGTGAGGCTTTGCTCTTTTTTTGGTTCTTCAAGAACTGTGAACTTATCAGGAATTCTTCTTTGTGGCGTTCAAACATTATACCTTCGGTTCATGATTCAATTATAATCACTGTGTCAAGGTCTGTTACTTATACTCTTGGTTCGCGTTCACTTATAAATGTTGGGTCATGGTTCAATAAAAATCTGAATTTTAGCTTTCTTGGACAAATATTCCAATATTGTTTGTTGGGTCTCAAAGCGTGTCAATTGAGGTTCGCATCACAAACACTTCACAACTCTTTTTACTGGTAATGCTTATAATACTAAGATGTTTATTATTACCATTTGTTCTAATATTTTCAACATTTCTTGGCAAGACAAGGAGTGTATTACTAAGAAGTATATTACTGGTATAAGTACCACTAATAAGTGGATTAAAGTTATCTATACCACTAGTAGGTGGAATATTATGACTTCTTCGGCAGAGAAGAGGAACAAGGGAAAAGCACCTGCACAGGGCTATCCTTAAAACAAAAGGCTCCCAGCGAGACAACCTTTTGTAATGCATGAAGGCGCATCTTTTGCGGTAAAACTCAGTAGATCAATATCCCTTTAGGAATTTGTCCTAGTAGAGGTGATATATTCCAGTGGTGACATGATTATTGCTTTGCAGGAAGTTTTGTCAAGAACTTTACAATTCCACAGTGGAGTTTATACAGAGCTTCCAAACCCTATTAAACTCATTCTTGATAACCTTCAAGCTGCTTTTGCTATGAAACACCACACTCTTTTTCAAAAAACCCTTCAAGCACTTGAAAATCCATCTTGTTAACCTTACTGCTCAAAATTAGGATTATACAAGCCACCTTGCCAACCTTGTTCTAGAAGATGAGTCTCATGGGAGCCATTTTAATAATCCAAATATTACAAATAAAACCTTCGCTGGTCAACTCTTTGGCAAAGAGGATATCCATTCAAAGGATAAAAAGACTATAATGGGTACTGATTATGCTTTATTGAGTCTTAAGACCCAATCTTTGTTAAGAAGTGTTGTTGCCAACTTGCTGATAGAAATACAATCTTGTATTTTTGAAAGCAAGGCTATGACCAAATCTCTTGATTTTTGGTTCAAATATTTCAAAACACTTGTCACAACTACTATTCCTGATCCTGCTGATTCAAATGATATTAATGACATATATATGCAGTAAATATGGGAAGAACACTTTGGGAGTAGTCTTAGAGTGTATGAAATGAATCATCCGTTTCCCGACCTCCTGATCAATTATGAAGATAGTTCAGATGATGATGACAGAGATCCTTATTGGCTCTCCTAGATGTTTGAATTTGGCTTCATCAAAGTCATAAAACTGACGAGTCATGACCAAGTTAGCCAATTCCCACAAATTATTCAAAATGCTGTTACAAAGATCAATAGTCCTTTTGTTTCTATTAGATGTTGGAGTACTTTGCCAAAATGGGATAAAGATAACTGGTTGGATATGCAGCCTTCAAAACATCTTGTTCTCATTAATGACTTTAACCACCAAGGTCAATGGTATGAAGGAGATACCTACCTTTCATACAAATATCCTGATGCTCTTGCCAATTGCTAGAGAAATTATTTCAATAACCAAATGAATATGTAAAGCTATATAAACTCTAACGGTCTAATTACATCGTTCTTGCTTTCACTCTCTAATTTCGCTTACGAGGAGTTGTCCATAATTCTGGGGGAAAAAAAATGAAAGATCATAATATACCAAAATAAGGTGATGGATCGATACAAGTGAGAATTTGGAGCATGTTTGTGTTGATTCCATGTCCATGGTTGTTGGGATCAAACCATCAAAGTGCCTGAAAGGGGAAAAAATAGAAGAAAATGTGCAAATGATATTATTATATAGAGAAATGATATATTTACAACATTTTCACTTTAAATCTTAATTTATTTACTTGTCCAAAGTAATGTATTGTATAGATTATCTAGAGAATTTAGTCATTAGATAACTAACAAGTAACTAATTTAAAAGATTCTCCCAAAAAAAAAAATGATAATAATTTAATAGTAGTATAGATTAAAAAAAAAAAAAATCAACATGACCAAAAGAGAGGAAAAAATAATAATCTTATTAATACATCTCAAATTTAGATTATTACATGAATTCCAAGTAACCCAATTAGTAAAAGTCATTTTACTTGAATAATTAAAGTACCACCAAGTCAAAACTACTCACTCCTATAAAAAAAAAAATTTTTAAAAAAGAAGTTAAAACCGCTTATATCTTCAATCATAAATTTGGACGTTGGTAGGTTAGTAGCACTTTGAAAATTGCTCATCTTTTCAGTTGAACTGTTAATATTTGAAGGTTTAAATTGGTTTTCATAATCTGGCAACTCGAAACCGCTCATATTTTCATTATTAAGTTTAAGTCATTATACTAAAAAATTATTGCATTTGACTTTTAAAAATTTGCGTTTTCATTAGTTTTACATTGAAAATTTAGGACGAACTATTAATTTGGTGAAATATTAAAACACCATATGCATCAAGCTAGCAAAACGATCTCTCCGCTTTGACTAATACATGATAAATACATATAAGTATTGCAATTTAATTTATTTATTTGATTGGTTCAGTACAATTATTTAAGGGTTGTCTATAACATGTTATTAGGCATTTCTCCTTATCAAAATTTCTTGATGATAAACTTTATCCACTACTTTTTTCTCTCTCACTTGCTCCTGCAGTATGTGTGTGTGTGTGTATATATATATATATATTATAAGCTGCATTATAATTTGAATGTTCTTATGAATTATTAATATTATTAGATAGTTTAAATATTACTAATGATAATAGTAATTGGTAGATATAATTAGGGAATGTTCAACATATTTATTAATATTACTCAACATATGTTTGGCTTTAGGACTAAATATAGTGGCTCTATGAAAAAAAAAAAAGTGACTCTAAGGTTTGAATGTGATTTAATAGCATTTAATAAGTAATGTTAAGTTCTCTTTTTTAGCAAAAAGAAATTTGGATTTAGAATAATTACACTCAACCCAATCCTATCTTTTCCGTACACTAAAATGACCCAAAGTAGAACGAAGGAATTGAATTGAACCGAAATGGATTTAACAGACCGAAGTGAACCAAATTAGACTGAACAAACAAACTTGACCAAAATAGACCAAATTGATTAAAATTATAAATATTATATAGTATAGATGATTGAGATTTATAGTTTATTTGTTTATTTAAAAATAGAAGAAGAAAATTTATAGTTTATTGATATATTAAATACTATATAATAAAATTTGGGTCCATTGGGCAAAATTGATTTAATTGTTTAATAATAATCAATTCGGATAATTTAAATCAATCGGGATTTAAATTTCCTAGAATTTTTTTTATTTATAAAGTATGGTATCCTTTCAGTTGATTAACACGTTACCCATCAGACCCTTCACCAAATGACCACTTATAGAATGGAAGCAAACAGAATGTTCATTAGTCCACGACATAGAACAATTATCTAGCAAGGTCATTATATAAACCCAGCTGGCCTAATTTTCACTTTTTATCAGAAATCGAAATTCACAATTCATACATATGTGGGAGGATAACCAATATTTTAGTCTATGCAGAATTCAGTCCAACCCAATCAACAAATAACCTCACTCCTTTTGCCCAAATGGAAGGCAATAGCAATGGCAAAAGCAATAATACTCAACTGATTCAAATTGCTTCCATTATCAGCAAAATGGGCAAATAACAGAAAACAAGAAACAGATGCAAATGAACAAAATCCCACTCGATTAACTATTTACCAACTACAGAGTAGAGTGGTTTACAACATTTTGACATTCTACCATACAGAGATATTCCAAAACACATACGAGTAAACATGAATTTATCAGGTATCAGCAGCTCTGAAAATAGTTAGCAAAGATAGAAAGAGGTTGATGATATCCAGATACAAGGAGACGGCAGCCCAGATGTAATCATCATAGGAATAGCGTTTGATCAAGTTGTCTGTGTCATAAACAATGTACCCGCAGAATATGATTGATGCCAAGCACCCGTAGATCATCACAGACAGTTTACCCAGCGGAAACAGAATCTGCAGCCAGATATATGAAATATCAACCCACAAAACCAAATGCAACAAATACTTCAGTTCCACTTACAAATAGCAAATGGTGTCTTAAATACACAGGCAACTAATGCCGGATAATCCATATACCTGAATCATTGCAAAGACCATAAGAACAAGCACAGCACCAAACAAAAAGGGTCCAAGGAAGTTGAAATCATGGCCTCTCCTTGCTGCCCAGAATGTGTATAGAGTGAGACTCACAACGACTACAGTTGTTAGAATGACGGATTCCAATATAACCTTCCCTATTTGCAGTTAAAAATCAAAGAATTCACAAGATTAGACAAATTAAATATTATGTAAATCAACTAGACAGTAGACACCAATCTTGCTAAACAATGTTAACATCGTAGAAACCACGTGCAATATGTGCTTACTATTTTATTTATATTCAATGCTTAGTTGTTGAAAATGATTAAAATTAAATAAACATAATTATAAAAAGGGTACTGAGCATCAAACAATTAAGGGACGGGCAGAATGGTTTATTGGTTCAACTATTGAGTCATTGCTCGTTGATTAATCAGGCTGTATTTTTATAGCAAACCAATAATTCTTTGTAGTTTAGTAGGGTTTTGCAAATATGGCACTTCTTTCCCAGTGAACCAAAACTTAATAAAGCTCAACAATTTGATCATTGATGATTCAAAAAGGCCAAAGCCAAATTCAGCACAATGGTTTGATGACTTGACAA
Organism: Castanopsis chinensis; assembly: GCA_032878915.1. Classification (NCBI taxonomy): domain Eukaryota; kingdom Viridiplantae; phylum Streptophyta; class Magnoliopsida; order Fagales; family Fagaceae; genus Castanopsis; species Castanopsis chinensis. Next base: position 12,087,800 of record JAVQMG010000115.1, on the reverse strand, counting down.
TCGGAACAATACAGTTTTCATAACCATAATTTAAAGAGATAAGAGGTGAGATAGCACTAGTCTCCATCTAGTCTAGTCGGCTTAATTTTTAGCAGGAATTAAAAGGCCCTAAGAGATTTGCATTGGACTAAATAGAAGACTTACCCAATGCACAAAGGCTCCTGCTTCTGCAAGGTTTTAAATCAGATCAAATGAGTTCCTAAAATTGATTTTTTTTTCCTTAAAAAAAAAAAAAAAGCTTTGCCACTAATTACCCTTTAAGAATAATACTTCTTAAGCCATGAACTACGTACCACATAATAAAAATTGAATCATTAAATCTGTGGTTGTAATGGCCCAATGTATTTGCTTACATGTCAAATAATAGGATTCACCATATTGCTCATTATCGAGATTTTTTATAACTTACTTTAAATAAACTCTACGACCAAAATATCAAGTAGTTTATTAATTGTTAATATAGATTACTCTAAAAATAACACACTATTAATATTGGTGCGTTATACATGCATCCAACGACCCAATAGGTTTTGAACTAGCGAACTCACCCTTCACCTAGAACTTATAAGAGGGCGAGATGCTGATTGAACAAGAGCTCGTAAAATTCTACTACCCTATGTTTCAAACAATATAAAATGCCACTCCACTCCAACTAAAATTCTATTAGCAAAAGTTTAAAGATTTTTTTTTTTAATAATTTAAAAAATTGATTATTTACTTAATTGTTTCGATCATCTATCATAATTTCGTGTTTTAATATAATAACAATTACATCTTACACATTGCGCTGACGCCAAATTACTCACCACCATATGTGTCATGCATCAAGAAATTAAATCAAGAATACAATAAACCCCACTCAAAATAGTCCCTACATTACTGCATACAATTATATCATTCCCAATTCTTTAACATTCACCCTAATACCATAATTAAAAAGATCCTAAACCTAAAATTAGGGTTTCAAATTCAATTCACAAAGAAAATGAAATTAAAAAAAAAAAAAAAAATTACCAATTACTTACCACTGGTAAATGCACAAGTCAATCCAACCGCAAAGGCAAGCGAGACGGTAAAAATCCCAAGTAATACGTAATTCACCGGGTGCTTCTGGTGGTAATAAAACAAGGGACATAACACTAACCCAAAAAAAAAAAAAAGTCATAGTCAAAAATCAAAAGTACTTCCAAAGAAAAGATTGAAAAACAGAATAACTGAAAATGTAACTGTAAACATACCGATGAAGGGAGTGATGATGAGTACGATGTAGAGAGCGAGGCCGGCCCCACTGCTAACGAAGAAGAGAGCGATTGGAGGGACAGAAACGACTGTTGCGGCGACGGCTATTGTGACTAACAATTGGACGGTTAAGATCGAATAGATCTTGCGAATGAAGGCCCACCGGAGCTCTGGGCTTTCAAGCATCACTGGGTACAGAGGCCTCGCTCCGGCCTCCACGTCACTCTTCTGAAATGGCCTGGCCCACATTTTTTTTTTGAGCTCTCAAGAAACAAGAATTTTAGTTAGATTTGGAAGGATTTTCTCAGGAAAGTGAGGGAATTTGATTTTTTGGGGGGTTTGAACTGAGGAATAGGGGAGTTTGGTTAATAAAAATGGCGTTTTGAATTTTTTGGAGAGTTAGAGAAAGTTCGTGATGAGTCGGGACTTACACGTGTGTTTTTTCATGGCAATTGGAGGAGGGAGTGACACGTGTATTTTGATTTTCGGATGAGTTTTTTTTTTTTTGAGAATCGGATGAGAGTGGAGTGTTGAGAAGCGGAAGAAACCGAAATGTTCTAGACTTTGTAGAGAAGGAAACGCAAGCTATTGCTTAACTCGGTTAACAAACTTTTACTTATTCAGATCAAACAAAAAAGGCTTTTATTTGAAGCTTGGTGCAAATGTGCAATGTAAATCTATTTACAGTTTGACTTTTCAAATTCAAATTTTATGTAAAGGTCGAGTTTCAGGATTGTTTAGAAGAGTACTCTGAGTTACGTTGTTATGTTGTTTTTCATTAATGTATAGGTAAAAAAATGTGTGAAAAAATGTGTAATATTATTTAAAATATGTAAAAATGTATTAAAATTAGTTTGCTAAACCACCCCTTATGCATTTTTTTATTTTTTATTCTTGTTAATTGTTTGGAGCCAAGTTCGATCGTTGAGCGCTTCGTATATATTCTGAGAGAATATACGAGAGATATCTAGAGAATAGCATATTCTTTTGGAGATTGGACTCTCTTTCCAGGCTTCCAGCCAAAATGCTTTGGACTGTTCAACTTTCCAGCAAAAAATTGGTTTCTTTAACGCCTTTCGGCCCCTCGTTAATTATTATAAAAATATTTCGATCATTGGCTAAAAGAATGTAAAAAAGTAAAAATGGTTATTTCGGTGATTTTTATTTTTTATTATTTCCTTGAAGATAGTGGATCTCAATTATCAGGGCCTAACAAGCAGGAGAAGCTTGAGCAACTAGATGGGCAGTGACCCCCCAAGAATAGAAAGTTGGACAGGACAATTTTGGTGATGCCCACTTGGTATTTAAGGCGACTCTCGGCCCAAACAGCCACACATACTGGACTTTAGAAAGCCATTCAAATAGGCCCCATCTACCTACCTTTTATCTCAAAAAAAAAAAAAAAAAAAAAAAAAAAGAAGAAGAAGAAGAAGAAGAAGAGAGAGAGAGAGAGAGAGAGAGAGAGAAACTGGAACAGTGTGGCTTCCAAAGCTGTTTTTATTTTTTATTGCTCAAACATGTGGGATGACAAAATTTCTCACACGAAACTACATTATATGTCCTTAAAGTCTGTCTGCACACACAATTAGTCCCTTGAGTTTAAATTGAGCATAATTAGTCCCTCAAGTTTTAAAATTAAGTTGTATTAATCTTTTTACTAATTGTCGTTAGTGATGTTACTTATGTGATTAACAGAACAATGACTTGACATTTTTTTTAATAATATGGCATGTTTTTAATTAAAAAAAAAAAATTGTTTCCACATTAGAAACAATATTCAAAGTATTTTGAACCTATTATATTTTGTGTTTTATGTTTTATACGAGTTCATGATAGTGTTTATATTGTCTATGCAGGGATGTATACTGAAAGTATATAGGACTATACTGTGAGTAGCTTTTTCCTTTTCCCACTTCCCAAAATCAACTTTGGTGCAAGGTTGACCATAACCAAGCCATATTGTCTAGCTTCTTTCCTTACTGCCAATGAATGTATCAACTTTCAAGACTATCCTATTGTATAAGAATGCGATGAGATTCAATTTTGGCCTTACAAAACAGTAATATAACTAGTCATGAATTGTAGTTTGGGAAGATAAATTCGATTGTGTTTGATTCCCATGAGATTCTTCAAGAGGGCAAGGCAGATTGTATTAGGTTTTAATTCGCAGAGGGAGGCGGCAACGCTTTAGTGGTTGTGCGAGAGAAGCAGTGCTGTCACTAGCGGCTACTAGGGCTTGGGCTGTTGTCGACAGCAGCTAGAGCTTGGGTCTCCACCGACAATAGCAAGGCTTTGCTTTTTCTTCCCTTCTCTCTCTCTGTTAGGACATATGTAGTCAAGTTGTTGACATATGTCACTATTTTGTGTAATTGGTTTATCCTTTGACAAAACCCACTTTACTTGTAATTGGGTAGATTTAGGATGTGTTTTAACGCTTCAAGAAACAGTGTTTCAAGATCAAGTGTTGAAGTCATCAAGTCTGTCCAAGAAACAAGCTGGAAAGTGCAAGTTACTAAAGCTCGACACCTGGTCTCGACATATGCATCTATTGAGCTTTAGAAGCTGTTTCAGCCCCAAGGCTCGACAGCTTCTCGACAGATTCTCGACACCTCTATTTGTCGAGATTTAAAGAAAACAGATTTTCAGTTCTGTTTTAATTCTAATCCATGAATGTGTCTTTGGGACTTCTTTTCTCCTAACCCTAGACATATAAAAGGATTGTTTTAAGGGCCGCCAAAGGGATGCAAGTTGCACAAGTATTGAGTAATCCTTGTTCATGCAATTTGTGATAAAAAACAAAGTTCATGCCCTAGTTCATCTTTTGGTGAAGAAGTTGCTGTGTATTGTGCACTGTAGGGTTTCGTAACCAAGCATCTTCTTGATCTTCATCGTGTGGATGATTTGAAGAACTTTGCAGCCAACAACTCTCTCTCTAGTTGGTGAATTGAAGTCGTGTACTCGGATCCGCGCAATTGGTTAGTCACGTACTTGGAGCCGTGCATCAAAAGGAGAAACTGTCACTACAGAACAAGTCCAATTGCGTATTGGGGTAAGGGTTCAACTGTAGGTTGGTAAGGTACTCAGATTCCTTGCTTGTAATCGCTTGTTGTGATAATAGTGGAGTTTTGGGAGTGGTGACCTTAAATCACCCGGTGGGGTTTTTACCGTCAGGTTTTCCCCATTCGTAAAGAAATCACCGTGTCATTTATTTTCCGCTACATACTTTAGTTTTTGGTGATTTGTTTGTGCTGTCATGTGAATCTGCATGTTAACTTGATTAATTAATAACTCGGCTAATTAATCAATTTAATTAATCACAAGGGGTCAACGCGTTTGTGGCCTATCAAGTGGTATTAGAGCGGGCACACTCTGATTAGGGTTTAATTATTGTTGTGTGATCTACTGACCCCTGTTATCATGGATAAAGGTCAATCTCTTATTATACCTCCATTGTTTGATGGCACTACTATACATACTGGAAAGTACGCATGAGAGCTTTCTTGCAGTCATTAGATGAGAAGGTGTGGCAAGCTGTAAAAATAGGCTGGACTAAGCCTACAGAAGCCGGCCGATTGGGATGATGCCAAGATCAAGGCGGAAAATTTCAACAGCAGAGCATTGAATGCCCTATTAAGTGCAGTCACCAATAAGGAGTTCAAGAAAATTTCCTCCACAGAAACTGCTAAGGAAGCATGGACCATTCTCCAGACAACCTATGAGGGAACCAAGGCTGTCAAGGATTCAAAACTACAGAGGCTCACTACAAGCTTTTAAGAAATCAAGATGGAGGAGGATGAGTTATTTGATGAGTTCTATGCAAAGCTCAAAGACATAGTGAACTCAGCTTTCAATCTTGGAGAAACCATTCCTGAACCTAAGATAGTAAGGAAAGTGCTCAGATCTTTGCCCAAGAGATTCCATGCTAAGATCACAGCAATAGAGGAATCGAAGGATATTGACAGGATTCCTCTGACTGAGCTGGTTGGAAATCTACAAACCTAAGAGCTAGGGCTGACTAGGATAGGCAAATCAAGTAAGGGAAAGAGCATGGCACTAAAGGCCAAGAGCAGTGATACAGATGATTCTTTAGACGATGAAGTTTCTAAAATGAAGTCCTACATTACCAGGCAATTTAAGAAATTCATGAAGAATGCCAATGGTAAAGGCTTCAACAAGGACCGTAAGCAATTCAGTTCTTTTCAGTTCAAGAACTCAGATAAAGGGAAGAAGGATGCCAAGGATAGCGATCAGTACACTGTTCCCGCTGGACTGAAATGCTTTGGGTGTTAAGGCTTCGGACACATGAAACAAGAGTGTCCAACGTACCTCAGGAGCATTGGGAAGAGCAAGGCACTTGCTGCTACCTTAAGCGACACGGAGCCCGAGGATGATTCCAACAATGAAGATGACGGAATCTTGAATGCCTTCACTGCCACTGTTAATCCTACTGATGGGATTACTGAAGAAGTAGATGAAGAAAAGGAATTGGTGGATGCCAAGTTTGAAACTATAGATGATCAAGATGATATCCATACCGCCTATGAGAAACTGTACAAGCTTTCTGAGAAGCATGAGAAGCTCTATAGGCTGGCCACCAAGAAACTCAGTGATGTGGAACTTGACCGTGAGGAGCTTTCCACTAAGGTTGATGAAGCAAATCAGACAATTGGGGCACTAAGGCTTGAGAACAATTTCTTGGCTAAGAAGACCAAGAAGCTTGAAGCGGAACTGTTTCAAGTTAGAGCACAATTGGAGAGGACATCAAGTGCAAAGCTGGATGAAATGCTAAGTGTTTAGAAATCTTCTTCGGATCGTACAGGATTGGGGTATGAATTCTCTCTATCTAATACTCCTTCTGCTAGTACTACTGTTTTTGTTCCTCTTGTTAATAATATTAAAATTGAGAATAAAGATGTTAAAACTGAATTAGCAAGTGAGAACTTAGACAAGGGCAAGTCTATCCTAGCAGCACTCCCTAAGCTTGAAAAAAGGGAAACTACAAATCCTAGGACTAAGAAGGCTATCTCTCAAAAGCCCAAACAGAAGAAGCAGCATCTCTGTTATCATTGTGGTGTTGCCGATCATACTCGACCAAATTGCTACAAGTGGCTAGCCACTCAACAAAGTAATGGCATGATAGCATCTGGGAACCAGAATCAGCTTCAGACCTCTCTTGCTCCTCTTGGAGACATTTTCAAAGCCCTCATGTTCCTTTCGAACTTAAACAATTTAAATTCTTCCCCCTCATCACCGGTTCAAGGGTTGACAAAAAGGAAAGGTTCTTCCAAGGTGTGGAAGGAAAAGGGTTCCAAGTGATTCTGTTCGCTTCTTCTTCTCTCTCCCTGTTTTACTGTTTTGCATTACTTATGTGTTGCTTTACTGTTTTGAGTCAGTCTAGTTTATGCATTGTTTTGCTTTCTTTAACATGTTTTTGTTTGTGTGTTTTCAGTTTTATGTTTTATTTTTACTTTTCTGATAAAAATAAAAAAAAAATTTTAAAAAATTGAAAAATACAAAAACAGTGTGTGTTTGTGTACATTGGTTCTTGTGAACCTTAAAATGGCCATTGAAACAGAGTTTTCTAAACTTTATATCACCTGTAGCTTAGATGAGCATTTTTATGCACAACTAAGCAAGTGAGCTTTGTAGCTCTTTGTTTGTGATGAGTAAGGTTAAGTGATCTCTTATGCTTAATACTCGCATCATTCTTTTTGATGGGTAGGACTAAAAAATCCTAAGAGAAAGGCATAAATAACCATCTCATCACTGTTACTCACCAATCATGAAATGACATCTATATGATTCGGCATAGCAAAAGTGCAATGTCAATGACATCTGTATGCTTCGGCATAGCAAAAGTGCAATGTCAAAAGCTTAACATAACTGGGTATTTCTTTTCTTTCTCTTATATGCCCATGCATGATATGCTTCATAAAAGAAAATATGCAAAGAAATAAAAGCAAAAAGATTAAAATGCTTTAAAATATGGTTGCAAGCGTGTTTTCTAGGAGACGTGGGAGTTATAGGATATAGCTCAAAGATGATAGTCCCCATCAAACAGTTATGATTGTGTGTGAGTTAAAGTGATTTTCTCATATCTCAAATCATCATAACATTGAGACACTTATGCAATCTTGTGATGTTTTTCACACACAACACGCAATATTCTTTGCTATTCTTGATACATGTGCAGGTATAATGTGATTTGGCCATCACAAGGTTTACATGCGTTAATGTATGCTCAATAAACTGTCGTAACTCATTTTTGAAATATAAAATTGGTTAGACTTGTTTAGTGTGTGTGTGCGTGTTTTGGGATCCATGTGCTTATATTTGTTGATGAGAGATGATTTTGAGAGCTAAATGTGTTGCATGAATAAGTGGTTGAGTTGCATGCATGATTGCATTCATGGCTGTGTTTTTCCTCTCTTGAAAAACTGTTTTTAAGGCAATCTCGACACCTCCTCGATACCTTCTCGACACCTAGCTGTCTGTCGAGCTTCTTAATCTTTTTCTTATCGCAGCCTTGACACATTTTCGACACTTAGTGGATCGATCAAGAAACTTTCTGTCTGCTCGATAGCTTCTCGACAGCTTCTGGATCGATCGAGATTCTTTAGTGGTTAATCTTTCTGTCTCGACACATGTTCTCGATAGCTGTATCTGTCGAAGTTCTTTTTCTCGATACTTATCTCGATAGCTGTCTTGACACCTCTCGATACCTGCATCTGTCGAGAATTACTGAAGGTCTATATATGGGTTTGTCGCGATTTTTTCTCTCATTTCACTCGATCTCTCTCTCGATACTTCACTGTTTTCTCTCCCAAAACCTCTCTCACTCACTCCAAACCCCCTTCTAAGGATCCTTCAAGTTTTTCTCAAGATCTTCCTCACTTGGTAAGCTTCAATCCCCTCATTCTTCATGCATTTCATGTTTTAAAAACCTAGGTTTAGAGGTTTTTGAAAACTTTTGGGGTTTTTCCAAAATTGATGAGTGTTTAATGAAATTTTTGGGTTGGTTTTATAGATTTGATATTTAAAACTACATGCATTGCATCACATTAGCATTCTAATAGTATTTTCATGTATTTAGATGTGTTCAAACTTGTTGTGTGCTGGTAGGATTGGGCTGAGCCCATAATGTTTTTATATTGCATGTCACATGTTCATGCATTTCCCATGCATACGTTCCTTCTTTTCATTTTTCTTTTCCTATATTGAACTGTTTGGGACTTTTCTAAGTATTTCCCTCCTTCTTTTTCTCTCTATGTTTGCGTTAGTAGTGTCTATAGCACCTAAACATAAATCCATTCCATCCTAGAACCCTCTGCGTTCTAAGGGATCTTCTTCTTCTTTTGATTCTACTCCCATGTCTGTCTAGTTCCGTGATGAGAAAGCCCAAAAGGACTTCTCGGAAACTTCTCTAAACGAGGTGTACATTCGGAACGCTAAGTTATCCTGGCAGCCTTTGCCGACACTGACTTACCTGATGTCATTCACAGTCGGGCTTGGGAGTCATTGTGTGACGTCCCGGTCACTTGTCCTCTCGTGTTAATACAGGAGTTTTACTCCAACATCCACGGGATTGATTCTTTAGTACCTCTCTTCTATTCTAGCGTTCAAGGTACGCGCTTTGCTGTTACTCCGGAGCTGGTCTCCGAGGTTCTTCACGTTCCGAGGGTGGATCATCCTGATTACCCCGGATGTGAGCGTCTATGGACTATGTCCAAAGACGAGATGATCTCTACGTTCTGTGAGCGCCCTTCCGCATGAGGAGATCATCAGTATACACCATGTAGGACTTTTGCTAAAGGTCCTCGTTTCTTTAACATGGTGATGACTTTTGTTTTGCACCCATTATCTCACTACAACTCTATCACAGAGCCTCGTGCTCAATTTTTGTTGTCTCTTGTAGAGCACCTTACTATAGACTTCCCTTCACACTTTATCTTCTCTATCATAGATGTCTATAGAGATACGGCCACCCGTGATAAGCTCATTTTCCCTTCCGCTATCATGAGGATTCTTCGTCGTTTTTCCATCCCTTTTTCATAGTCTGATCCCTTTCATGTTATGTCTGCCACAGACGCTGCTACCGTAAAACGTAGTGAGGCACAGTTCAGATCACAACAGTTGGATTCTACTGCTCCTTCCTCCCATCCGACTCCCTCAAGATCTGCTCGAGCGACATCTGCTCTCTCCTCTTCTTCGAGCGACGTCACTCTTGGAGACATCATGGCGCATCTTCAGTGCATGGATGCTCGCCTCGATACACTTTCCACGGAGTTGTATCAGGTGAACGTTTGTGTTGGTCGCATTGCCAAGCGACAGGCGACCTTAGGCGGCTTTGCTTTAGAGGCTTCTCCTTCACCTCCTCATGTCGCTTCTGAGACTGAGGATGATGATGACGGTGATGACGATGATGCTTCTGATGGTGATGATGGAGATGCAAGCTCTTCTGATGAGATGTCTACTTGACACTCTACCCTTTGTCACTCGTGACAAAAAGGGGGAGTAGTTTTGTGTATGAGAGTAGTCATACTTAGGAGAAGAGCTAGTATAGGACATTTTTGATAAGGGGAGTGTTGATATGAGGGATGTAGTGAGGATTACATGAATTTCTTTTCTTTTCTATCTATTTAGAGATACATTGATCATGTACCCCGGTCTTGTGACCATTTATTGACATACATTGTGCTTATTTCTTGATATATATATATATATATATATGTTGATGTATGTTTCTTTCACCTATCTCTCCACGTATTGTTTCTTTTCTATCTTTATACACATGTTTCTCTTACTTATATGTAATCTATTATTTCTGCTTTACACAAAGATGCCTTGATGTGTTTTGTTTAAAAGTGTTTTAGAAATACAGGTTGTCAAAGTCTACTTGCCATAAACTCTCTTCTTGCAAAGTTTTTCAAGAGTTTATATTAGGATAGATTTTATTGTATTCAACAAGTGAATATGAGTTGAGTGATTTATGACTTCTCTCATATGCTTATTTGTTTGTTGTGGTTTTGTCACGGATTGCCAAAGGGGGAGATTGTTAGGACATATGTAGTCAAGTTGTTGACATATGTCACTATTTTGTGTAATTGGCTGATCCTTTGACAAAATGCACTTTACTTGTAATTGGGTAGATTTAGGATGTGTTTTAACGCTTCAAGAAACAGTGTTTCAAGATCAAGTGTTGAAGTCATCAAGTCTGTCCAAGAAACAAGCTGGAAAGTGCAAGTTACTAAAGCTCGACACCTGACCTTGACACATGCATCTATCGAGCTTTAGAAACTGTTTCAGCCCTGAGGCTCGACAGCTTCTCGACAGATCCTCGACACCTCTATCTGTTGAGATTTAAAGAAAACAGATTTTCAGTTCTGTTTTAATTCCAATCCATAAATGTGTCTTTGGGACTTCTTTTCTCCTAACCTTAGACATATAAAAGGATTGTTTTAAGGGCCGTCAAAGGGATGCAAGTTGCACAAGTATTGAGTAATCCTTGTTCATGTAATTTGTGATCAAAAACAAAGTTCATGCCCTAGTTCATCTTTTGGTGAAGAAGTTGCTATGTATTATGCACTATAGGGTTTTGTAACCAAGCATCTTCTTGATCTTCATCGTGTGGATGATTTGAAGAACTTTGTAGCCAACAACTCTCTTTCTAGTTGGTGAATTGAAGTCGCGTACTCAGATCTGCGCAATTGGTTAGTCACGTACTTGGAGCCGTGCATCAAAAGGAGAAACTGTCACTACAGAACAAGTCCAATTGGGTATTGGGGTAAGGGTTTAACTGTAAGTTGGTAAGATACTCGGATTCCTTGCTTGTAATCGCTTGTTGTGATAATAGTGGAGTTTCGGGAGTGGTGACCTTAAATCACTCGGTGGGGTTTTTGCTGTCAGGTTTTCCCCATTCGTAAAGAAATCATCGTGTCATTTATTTTCCATTGCATACTTTAGTTTTTGGTGATTTGTTTGTGCTGCCACGTGAATTTGCATGTTAACTTGATTAATTAATAACTCGGCTAATTAATCAATTTAATTAATCACAAGGGGTCAACGCATTTGTGGCCTATCACTCTCGTGGGTGGGTTTTTTTTTGTTATTGTATAATCGATGAAGAAGAGAAGGACGATTTGCAAAGAGAAGGTGATAGTGGTGGAACCGTTGTAGTGTTGGTCACTGAGAAAAATGTAAGATTTTTGATTCACTACGCAATCTATAATCTCTGTGAAGCTCTTTTCAAAATACAATTTTTTAATTTTGCTGGTACCAGGTTCAAAATACAAAGTACAATAGGTTCAAAATACTTTGAATATTGTTTCTAATGTGGGAAGTATTTTTTTTTTAATTTTTTAATTAAAAACATGCTACATCATTAAAGAAAATGCCAAGTCATTATTCCGAAAGCCCATGTAAGTAACACCACTACTGACAGTTAGTAAAAGAACTAATACGACTCAATTTTAAAATTTGAGAGACCAATTATGCTCGCTTCAAACTGAAGACACCAATTGCGTATATAGGGAAAACTTTAGAGACCAATAGTACAGTTCCGCCAAATTTCTTGTTCCACTTGATCCCTCCTGTCTTGCGTAGATTTTTCCTATTTTGAAGAAATATAATATTGGGTAAGCAATGAGTAGATACTATATATTATATACTACTATATATCCAAATTTAGTTTCTAAAAAAAAAAAAATACATTTAAATTTATTTAATATATATTTAAATTATATATAGGGGTGTCAATGTTCGACCCAACCCGTGAACACGACACGAACCCGACACAGGTTTTTTTTGGGTTAGGGTTAAGCTTTAATGGGTTTGAATCATAAATGGGTCGACCCAAAAGCGACACGATAAAAAACATGTCATAAGCAGATCAACCCGCGTAACCCACAATAGACACGTTTGATACGCCAATTTATTTGTGTCAACTCGAAATGACTCACTTAACACAACCCGTTTAACTCGTATAACAAATAAATATTCATTTTATTTTAAATTTATCAAATACCTTTTATATCCAACACATATTTTAAATTTAAGAAGAAAGGTGACTAATTACAAAAATTTACAAGGGATATAATTGAAAATTGGAACTTTACAAACCCTAAATCTCTAAAACTTCTTATAAATATCTATTTTTGTTTTAGCCGTACTACTCTTCTCATGTCCAATTCTCAAACTCAAAGTGTCAATACTCTCTCTCTCTCTCTCTCTCTCTCTCTCTCTGGTCTTTCTCTCTCTCTCTCTCTCTCTCATGTGTTTGTTTTTTCTGCATAATGCTTTTGAACAATAAACTTTGAACCCAGCCTTGTGTTTTTTCTTGATTGCATGATATGGCCCACTTGTTTTTGTTGAACTATGTTATTTTATTTTTGTTAAACTATATTATTTTGAATTTGGATTAAAGTGTATTCACTTCTTTTGGAGTGTAAATAACTTATTTCTCGATGAATGTCATATTTTTGTTGAATTATATTATTTTGAATGTGGGTTGAAGACTTGAAGTGTATGCACTCCTTTTGGAATGTAAAAAAAAATATTTCTAGATAGATGTTATATTGAATATTATGCAAGTTGAAATGGGTTGTGTTACATTCATGTCAACTCAACACGACTCGTTTATTAAGCATGTCAAATGGGGTGGGTCAGGTCAACCCGCCTTATTAACAGGTCGGGTTAGGATTGAAGGATCATGACACAATTATTAAATGGATCGGGTTAGGGTTGAGCTATTTAGTCGAATACCTCTACCTCGACATGACACAAACCCGACACGCTAACCTGAATAGACACCCCTAATTATATATATAATTTACTTTTTTTTAATACATTTCCTAATTCATATATTCTATAACTATTTTCAAAACTTTTGTTATTTTTCATTTTAACACTCTCGCGATTGTCCAAACATTTGTTAGAAAAGATAAAATATTTCCAACCTCCACTCCTACATTTTTGTGCCCCAAAGGTCCTACAATATTCAGACTAACATAACACAATTAAGTGGATAATCCAAATAGGGTGCCCAAGGGCTTTTAGTTGACAATATGCCATTACAAGGTGAAGTCTAAATGGAAACTACTTTGTTTCCTCTTTCTTTTGCTTGCCCCTCCCCTTTGAAGAGAGGGAATACAATCACAGTTATCCACAACTAAAAAATATTGACAGTTTGCCCACGATTTTGTTATAACTCTCGTATGTCTAGCCAGTTGTGAGTTGCCACACATAGTAGTTAAAGGGGTTAAGTTTACCTAAATGGGGAATACTAGTCTTATGGCATATGGCAACACAAAATGGATACATAGATAGATAGATAAAACTCTTTATTTATATGCTCAGTGAAGGATGGAGATGTGACAACCACTCGATTGTTTGTGATATACTGCTAATTTGTTAAGTGTGGTGGTTTGTTAATTTCTTGCTCGTGAGGATTGGTCATATATCACATCAAACGTGCCTAATATTATGCGTCTGCAACGAAAACTTGGGATTGAAATCGAATAATCTTATTTACCAAAAAAAAAAAAAAAATTGAATAATCTTCTCCTTAATTTTCATAGGATTGAATAAGTTAGGCCTAGTGAAGGTAGGGGTGGAGGCCTAGCTTTGCTACGGAAAAGAAAGGTTGATTTAGAAATCATGGGATATTCTAGAAATTACATCGATGCAGTTATCCCAGAGTAATACTCAGGCTTCAAATGGAGAATCACAGCATTTTACTAGCACATCTAGTTCTGATGGGTGAGGTCCTGGTTCAAGTCCCATTGAGTGCATGAGTTACTTACCAGTTGAAAAAACTTTACTGTTAGGTTTTTCATAATATTATATTCCAAAATTTAATCTAGAAGATATTTAAGCAATATGCAAGAAAGTTTTGATTCATAGTTTATGCATTACTTCAATTGTTTTATTGGTAATTCTCTATTCTTACAATTTTTAAATTTTTGTATTTTATATTTTGTAGAAACCACATTATATAGATAGTTCTAATTAGAGCATTCTCATCATCTCTCTTATAAAAAATGACATTTTGACACACCAAAAGCCTACTTTATTATTTTACCACATCATTTTACAATTTCTCATTTATCACATTTTCTCTTCTTCAATTCTATACATTAAAATAATATTTACACCACATTAAAATAATATTTACACCACATTAAAATAATATATTAACTCCTCCTCCTCATCCTCGTCCTCATCATCATCTTCTTCTTCATCATCCTCAACAACAATGACACAACCACCACTGTCGCAACAACGACTACCAACACCACTGCCGTAACAACACCGACAGCCACCACCGGCACAAACCCACATCCATCAACACCACCTTATAAATAAATAGATAAATAAAAACCACAACAGGGAAAAAAAAATCCACAACAACTCAATGGCACAAACACCACAACCACACAATAATCACCACCACAACCCCCAAATTGCTGCCATAACCACGGTACCACTACCACAACTAATCCATAAGCACCACATTCACAAACCTCAAAACCTATCCCAAATCAAACAACCTACAGCTCAAGCCGCGAGATTGGCTTCAGGAGGAAGTCGGGGACGAGATCGGCTTTAGGCAGCTTTAGGCGAGATCAATTTTAGTGGCTTGAGGTGGCTTTAGGCGAGAGAGAAGACGACTATGGCTTGAGGTGGCTTTAGGCTAGAGGGAGCTGTGGTGGACGACTATGGCGAGATCGGCGGGCAGCAGCTCCAGGCGAGCGAGTGTGTATTGATTCTTCTGCGAAGTAGAGTGAGGACGAGAGAGGAAGAGAGTGAGAGAAAAAAAAATGAAAGTAAGAAAGAAATAGGGAGCAATAGGAGAGATGGAGACTAGAGAGGAGAGAGAGAGCTGTTGCAGATGGAGAGAGAGATGCGTTGGGAGAAGAGAGAAGCAAATAAAATAAGCAAAAGAAATTTTGGCACACTAGTCCGTACCGTCTCATATTTGAGACGGTACTGTAGCGGTGTGCCAAAATTTTTGGGATTTGAGATACCTGATGAGAACTGATTTTTGGTGTTTGGTGTGCCAAATGTGTAATATTATAGCATTTAACACATTTAACACACCTGCTACAAATGCTTTTATACATACAAAAAAAAAAAATAGATAGTTCTGATTACTTTTTTAAGTAATAGCTCATATGTTCATCAATTAGTTGAGATTTGTTGCTTTTTTTTTTTTGAAAGTTACAATTATGGTGATCAGATTACAAACTCTTGAGCAAATTAAAGGTGTTACAAGGAATTGAGAAATGAGAATTTTCAATTTGCAGAAATCGTCATGTGCATTTACAGGAAGTTATTAATTTCTTGTAAGGAGCAAATGTGAGTTTATCCTTCTTCCATTATATGCTTTATACTTTTGTTTATGTGTTTTGAAACAGGAAAGTTACACTGGCCCTCTTTAGTTGGAAGAAATTTATAAAATGAAGTCTTAATTTTTGGAAGCTATAAGACCACCTTAAAAGTCTACTAACCCTAGGTTGACAATTTCACAGGCCTCTGTTTGCAAGTAGCTTCCTAAGAGCATTCACATTAAACTTCTCAAATGCTAAAAATGCTATTTTTTAGCATTTTTGAGATAAAAACCCCACTCTATTAAAACTACTAAATCTCAAATTTTTAAAATTCAAGCTACAGTGCAATCTCATATTTGAAACCGCACTGTAGCTATAATTATAAAACAAAAATTACTTTTTATTCACCTCAGGCCCTCTCTCTTCTATCTTTGTCTTTCCTCTCTCCACTTCTTTCTTCTCTCTTCTCTCTCTATGGTTTGCCGATGAGTGTGCTCTGCTGATGATTGTGCTCCGCCGATGGTCGTGGGTCGTGGTTTGATGTGCTCCTGCGATTTTGTGGGTCTGAGTTCATGGGTCTAGGTCCATGGGTCTGCATTCGTGGATCATCAATGTGATTGGGGTTGAGATTGGGCTGGTGGGTTTTGGTTGGGGTTGAGAACAATGTGGGTGGGTGCTAGGGATGGACCCAAGATTTCAAGTTGGGGGGTCGGAGTTAAACGAAATTTTTTTTTCAAATATGCATCCATATAGTATTAAAAAACTATCAACCAAGACAAATACACAAAAATCATTGTTTCTTAATATATTAAGATATAATCAACTACCACAAAAACAAAAGACACGAAATACTATTGCTTCTTAATACAATCATTTATGAAAAGGAAACTCGACGCTCTTTTAAATATTCAAAATCATCTATGATTGAATCCAAACTAAATTTCAAAGCTATATCCTTTTCAATTCACAATCACCAACATCAATTCATCACTATCAGTAAAAACACAAATACCATAATTACGTAACTCATTAAATAAGTTATGTGACTATAAATACATGCAGATGCTTTTATTAATCGCCAAGTAACGGTTGGAGGAATTTTCCTTCAAACCAATTTGGAAGTAAAATCTTTGGGCACTTTGGCCAATATTTATAGTAATTCATCAAACATATAAATACAAAATACCCAAAAGGCAATGCCCCACCTAACAAACAAACCGATACATTTCTATAAGTAAACAACTTATAACAAACAAATAGGAATCAAAGTAACTAATAAACATTTACTAATATATATATATACTAAAAAGAGTAAAGCTAGAAAGTGCTTCTCAATAATTGATTTTGTTTTTCCATTGGGTTTTGTCAAGAACCAAACAGAGTATATAGCCCCCAAAAACCAAGAGAGAGAGAGAGAGAGAAAGAGAGAAATAGTACTCACAAACCTTATCAGGCGTAACTGCTGGGAAAACGTAGACCTCGCCTTCGAAGGCGATGGTGAGCTCGCTCGTGCGAGAAGCCGAAGCTAAAGCTGAAGTAGAACTAGAAGCAGAACCAGAAGCGCCACTAGCACGAGCCTCCACTTCTACTCCTCCTCCTCCTCCAACTCCACCATTCATAGTCTCGTGCTGGGCACTTCTTCCATTCATGTACTTGAATTCGGATCCACCTTCGTCTCCGTCCATCTCTATCGGCACTGAACAAGCTGGTTTCCTCTCCCTTCCTCCTCCTCAATTCATCAGTTCTTTTTTTTTTTTTTCAATTCATTTTTCCATTTGGTTTTGGACTATTGGGTTAGTGGGTTTACTCTTCTTCTTCTTCTTCTTCTTTTTCTTTTTTATTTTTTATTTTTATTTACATTTACATGGGCTCTAGGCTGGCCGACTCAATAGGATGGATGGTTCAGGGTTTTTGGAGGGGCCTGGGCTAAAAAGAAAGGGGGGCCCAAGACTTCTTCTTCTTCTTTTTTTTTTTTTTTTGAAAAATTTATTTACTAATTTTTTTTTTTTTTTGGGCCCAGCCCCTTACACCCCCACTTGGGTCCGTCCCTAGTGGGCGGTAACTGAAGTGGGTTGCTGTGGTTGAGGCGTGGGTTTGATGGATTTTGCTTGCCGTGGCATTCGTAGGTCTTGGGTTTGTGAGTTTTGTGCTACTCTATCCTCCGCCTCTCTTTCTTCATCTCACGGTGAGGCTTCTCTCTCTCAAGTTTAGCTTAGTTGTTGTTGTTTTTTTTT
>JAVQMG010000115.1:12052500-12067500 GCA_032878915.1 Castanopsis chinensis | reverse complement strand
CGCACGGACTCATGCTCTCTCTCACATGTCCTTTGGTCAGCAACTCCTTAACTTGCCTTTGAAGTTCCTTTGTCTCCTCCGAATTCCTCCTATAGGCTGGTCTGTTAGGAATTGTCGCACCTGGTACAAAATCAATTTGATGCTCTATTCCTCTAATAGGTGGCAATCCACTAGGAACTTCATTAGGAAACACGTCCTCATATTCCTGCAACAAAGAGACAACAACACTAGGCAAAGATTCGATAAGCTCGTTAGTATTAAAACATACATATTTGTACAAGAGTACAAATATAGGCTTGTTTGTATAAAAGACACTCTTAAAATCACTTGCCTTAGCATTAAAACTCCCTCGTTTTTTTGTTTTCCTCTCATTTTTTTCACCCTCAATTGTCTTTTCACTTTTTTTTTTTTTTTTTCACTCTCTTTCTCATCATCTTTTTTTAAACTTTTAGTCTCACAATTTTTCTTCTAGTCTTTCTCTCTTTTTAGTTTCATTTGATCTTCATACACTTGTCTTGGAGTCAATGGTGCAAGAGTAATGGTTTTGTTATCTTTTACAAAAGAGTACCTATTCCTGAACCCGTCATGATTGACCTTCCTGTCAAACGGCCATGGCCTGCCCAATACATGTGACTCGCATGCATTGGAACAATATCACAAAGTACTTCATCCTTGTACCTCCCAATTGAAAAAGAAACCAGTACTTGCTTATTTACCTTAACCTCTCCACAATCATTCAACCACTGCAACTTATATGGTCTAGGGTGTTTCAAGGTTGGTAAATTCAAATTTTCAACTAAAGTAGTGCTAGCCACATTAGTACAGCTCCCCCCATCTATAATCATAGTGCATACCTTATTGCTGATGTGGCATCTAGTGTGAAAAATATTTTCTCTTTGTTGTTCCATGTCATCTTCTTTGACTTGGGCACTTAAAGAACACCTAGCCACAAGTGACTCACCCTCTACTGGATACTCCACATCATCGTCACAAGCATCCTCAAGTGATGGAATCTGGTCATCATCTTCCTCGCTTTCAGTTTCCACCTCTCCATCAATACGTGCGATCATGGTCCTCTTATTTGGGCATTGTGAAGCTATATGGACTACTCCCAAACAACGAAAACACTTAATATCACGATTACGAGTTTGGGATTCATTTTTACCTTTGTTGACACTGGGGCTTCATCTCTCCTTTTTGGTGGTTTGATTTTGGACTTAAAAATAGTCCCTTCGTCTTTCCTACCATTTGACCTCCATGAAGCAGAGGAGCCCGAATTTTGAAATGAGCGAGTTCCTTTCCTTTTAATCTGTCGTTCTACCTTTATTGCCATGTGCACCATGTCCTCCAACTCCACGTAATGCTGCAACTCTACCATGTTGGCAATGTCCTGATTTAGCCCTTTCAGAAACCTTGCATGGTACCTTCTCGATCCTCCTCTACATTTGCCCGAATCATGGCAATCTCCATCTCCTTGTGGTAGTCATCCGTGCTCCTATAGCCTTGAGTAAGACTCTGTAATTTCTGATACAAGTCCCTATTCTAGTGACTAGGAACAAATCACCTCCTCACGATGGCCTTCATTTCCTCCCAAGTCTCAATTAGTCTCTCATCGTTTCTCCTTCTGTTCATCACAAGTTGATCCCACCATATAATAACATAGTCAGTAAACTCAATGGCAGCGAGTTTTACCTTTTTCTCCTTAGAGTAGTTGTGGCACTCAAAGATTAACTCCACCTTCTTCTCCTACTCCAAGTATGCTTCTGGATCATTTTTCCCTTGGAACGTTGGTATCTTCATTTTTATGTTCCCTAGGATTCTGTCAGTCCTATCTTGCCATCTTGGATCTCTTCGGAAACCTCTACCACACCTTTCTCCTTTTGGCACAAACTTGCCCTCATTGTTCAATGAAGCTTAATCTTCTTCATCTTCAAACTCATCCTCGTGGTAGTCATCAGAATCATCCATGCGAGCACGCCTTTCTTGCCTTCTAGCATTAGGCCCTCTTTGAGGACGCTCCTCACACAAAGTAGCGATAACAGTGTCTTGCTTATCCATCCGATCCCGAATCTCATTAAACACCACGTTCATCCGTTCAAATTGTTGTTGCATAGCCTGCAAAATGATGGACGACTCCTCCCCTCCTTCCATATTTGATGCTTCACCCCTGGAAGACATACCTTTGAAACTACAGAAAATTGTTAGAAATAATTCCTCACAACACTCCCTCACGTGTTTGTACTCAAATTATGTCACTCCCACTCATGTTGCACTCTTAAATTGGTTTTTTCCCGATATTAATCTCACACTCTCTTGCCTTTTTCCACTCGTACCTTCCCCTTTTAAGTTCTGCATTAAACTAATAAACTTGATCAAGGAATTCGACTTATAGTGTTTAAACAAATACCAACAGCCAAAAAAAAAAAAATGACAGAAACACTAAATCAAAGGAAGAGAACAAAAGAAAAACAAAATTTTGGTCTGAGAGAACTGAAACTACAAACAATTTTTTTTTTCTATTTCTTTTCTGATGTTTATTTTTTCCTCTTTTTTTCACTTTTATTATTTTTTTTTTGAAGCTGGGTGCACGATTTTAATCTAGTGCACGTCAAAAAAATAAGAACGATGAATAAAGAACACTAAAGGAGCAGGATAGGATGATAACAGGAAACAAAAATAAAGGGATAGAAAACTGATTTTAGAACATGTGCTCTGATACCAAATGATGTGAACCTCAATCGACACGCTTTGAGACCCAACAACAATATTGAAATATTTACCCAAGAAAGCTAAAATTCATATTTTGATTGAACCCTGACCCAACGTTTATAAGTGAAACGCGAACCAAGAGTATAAGTGACAAACCTTGACCCAGTGATTATAATTGAATCACGAACCAAAGGTATAAAGTTTGAACACCACAAGGAAGAATCCTTGATAAGTTCACAGTTCTTGAAGAACCAAAAGAAAAGCAAAGCCTCACATTTTCTAATTTTTATTCAATGATATATGAAAAACGTTTACAGACTTAAGGGCCTCTATAAGGGCTCCATAAAATTTGAAAGACAAGAAAATATATTCTAAAATAACTCCTAATTGATACTTAACCATATCAGGAATCAAATTTGACCTTAAAAGCATTAAATGGACCTAAAAACAAGGAAATAAACCACCTAAACCTAAAATAACGTACTAAATAATAAAACCCTAAATAAAAGTTGATTTGGTACGAAATTAGCAGATCCAAAATAGGAAAATAGCTGAAAAACATGCTAAATAATAAAAGCCCTAAATTCAGGTAGATTTAATCTGAAATAGCAGCTCCAGAATAGGAAAAAATCACCATTAACTGATATAGAGCTAGAAAGTCAATCAGCCATTAATCCACGCCATAAATCACTCCAAATTAAGCCAGATCAGCCCTCAATAGCTTGGATTAAATTTATTACGCATTCATCTTCCTTTGGGCCAAGTTTGGAATGTCTTGCGTTAAAATCAGCCCAAATATCTTGAATCAGCCCATTACGTGCTTCCTTGATTTTCTTGGATCTTGCTCTTGTAATAGGCCCAACTGGTACATGCAATGAATCCTTGAATGTTTGTTGGTTCTAATCAGATACCTTGTCACTATTGTCGTTGGTGGTTGAATTTGAGGATCATTGCACATGTCACTCTTGATGGCCTCCAAGTGTTGGGGAATGTTACATGTGGAATGGGTCAATAGCACAAAAATATGGGGACATGAGTTCAAGTTGGTGCAAAGCTGGCCTTGGTCTAGGAAGGAATAGAAGGTTGCTGGATGATCATAATTTTGCCTTATGCATAGTACACGTTTGGATGGTTGCAATCTTCTTTCTGGATATGCGTTGAGGTGTTCTAATAAGTCCAATTAGGAGAAGAAAAATAAATAGAGCATAATTATTGAATTGACTTCACTAATTTTTCATTTCTTTATTTCTTTTTGCAAAGTGCACTTGTGCTCAAGTCATGCTTATTCTCAATTTTTGTTGCAAAGCATCATTATGCTGTGACATATGCAAAATTGCTTCTTTCATGTCTCTTTGTTTCATCGCGCAACAACAACCAAACCTTAGTCCCCAAGTTTTGCGGTATCTTTGTTTCATCATAATTATTTAATTTACTTCATTGATGTTTCATTTCTTTGTTTTTCTTGCCTAAAGATTGGATCCCTATGTATAATTTTCCTTAAGAATATGTTAAAATCATTGCAGAAATACCCATATTTTCTATTTTAATTTTTGTTTTTCCCTTTATCTATGTATTCTCCCTTGTTAGCAACAATGCAGCGCATTCAGCTTGGATTAAATTTATTACTCCTTCATTTTCCTTTGGGCCAAGCTTGGAATGTCCTGTATTAGAATCGGCCCAAATCTCTTGAATTAGCCCATTAAGTGGTTCTTTAATCTTCTTGGATCTTGCTCTAGTAATTAGCCAACTAGAACATGCAATGGATCATTTAATGCTTGTTGATTCTCATCATTCCCCCTTTCTTCAAAAGAATTCATCCTCAAATCACCACTTACATCAAAAGGAGAAAGGTCAAAAACATTAAATGTAGCACTAATGTTATACTCACTTGGAAGATCCAACTTGTATGCATTATCATTGATTCTCCCAAGGACTTGAAATGGACCATCCCTTCTTGGATGTAGCTTGGACCACCTATGGGCTATAAATCTTTCTTTTCTCAAAACAGCAAGCACACAATGCCAATGTTCGTTATGCTCATCTAAGTTCTTACTATACACTAAAATATCATCAAAATAGACCATAACAAATGTTCCAATAAACGCATGCAATGCATGATTAATTAACCTCATGAATGTACATTGTGCATTAGTTAAACCAAAAGGCATTACCAACTACTAATATAATCTATATTTAGTTTTAAAGGCAGTTTTCCATTCATCACCCTCTTTCATCCTAAATTGATGATACCCACTTTTCAAATCATTTTTTGTGAAAATACATTATCCATGCAATTCATCCAACATGTCATCTAGCCTAGGGATGGGATGTCTATACTTTACTGTAATGTTCTTGATAGCCCTGCAATTAACACACATTCTCCAAGTTCCATCCTTCTTAGGCACAAGCAGCACCGGTACCAAGCACAGACTTATACTTTCTCTCACGTGTCCTTTGGTCAGCAACCCTTCAACTTGCCTTTGAAGTTCTTTTGTCTCCTCTGAATTACTCCTATAGACTGGTCGGTTAGGAATTGTCGCACTTGGCACAAAATCAATTT
The DNA here is from genome assembly GCA_032878915.1 of Castanopsis chinensis. Lineage (NCBI taxonomy): Eukaryota > Viridiplantae > Streptophyta > Magnoliopsida > Fagales > Fagaceae > Castanopsis > Castanopsis chinensis. Next base: position 12,062,231 of record JAVQMG010000115.1, on the reverse strand, counting down.
GATGCTCTATTCCTCTAATAGGTGGCAATCCACTAGACACATCATTAGGAAACACGTCCTCATATTCCTTATTGTTGATGTGGCCTCTAGAATGAAAAATGTTCTCCCTTTGTTATTCTATGTCATCCTCTTTGACTTGAGCACTTAAAGCACACCTAACCACAAGTGACTCAACCTCCACTAGATACTCCACATCTTTGTCACAAGCATCCTCCAGTGATGGAACTTGGTCATCATCGCCCTCGCATTCAGTTTCCACCTCTCCGTCAATACGCGCGATCATGGTCCTTTTATTTGGGCATTGTGAAGCTATATGGCCTACTCCCAAACAACGAAAACACTTAATATCACGGTTACGAGTTTCAGATTCGTTTTTACCTTTGTTGACATTGGGAACTTTATCTCTCCTTTTTGGTGGTTCAGTTTTAGACTTAAAAGCAGCCCCTTCATCATTCCTCCCATTCGGCCTCCATGAAGTAAAGGAACTCAGATTTTGAAATAACCGAGTTCCTTGCCTTTTAAGCTGTTGTTCCATCTTTATTGCCATGTGCACTATGTCCTCTGACTCCACGTAATGTTGCAACTTCACCACATTGGCAATGTCCCAATTCAGCCCATTCAAAAACCTCGACATGGTAACTTCTCAATCCTCCTCTACATTAGCCCAAATTATGGCAATCTCCATCTCCTTGTGGTAATCGTCCACACTCCCATAGCCGTGTGTAAGACTCTGTAATTTCTTATATAAGTCCTTAAAGTTGTGACTAGGGACAAACCGCCTCCTCATGCTAGTCTTCATTTCCTTCCAAGTGTCAATAGGTCTTTCATGGTGTCTCCTTCTATTCGTCACAAGTTGATCCCACCATATAATAGCATAGTCAGTAAACTCAATAACAACGAGTTTTACCTTTTTCTCCTAGAAGTAGTTGTGGCACTCAAAGATTAACTCCACCTTCTTCTCCCATTCCAAGTACGCTTTTAGATCGATTTTCCCTTGGAATGATGGTATCTTCATTTTGATGTTTCCTAGGTTTCTGTCAGTCCCATCTTGCCATCTCAGATCTTTTCAGAAACCTCTACCACGCCGTTCTCCCTTTGGCATAATCCTACGCTCATTGTTCAATGAAGCTTGATCCTCTTCATCTTCGAACTCACCCTCGTGGTCATCATCAGAATCATCCATGCGCGCATCAGATAGGGACTCTTTAGGGGGCGCTCCTTGTGCAAAGTAGCAATAACAACGTCTTGCCTATCCATTTGATCTTCAAGAATCAAAAGAAGAAGCAAAAATCTCACTTTTTTTCTAATTTTTATTTGATATTCTTCAATTACAATGAGTACATGTTACTTATAAGACATGACTAAAAATAGAAAATATAAAAAATGTACTAAATAATAAATGCCTAAATAAATGTTGATTTGGTATGAAATTAGCAACTCCAAAATAGGAAATGATAGGCCAAAAATGTATTAACCTCTTGTGATGGATTAATTAATTAATTAACCAAGTTTAATTAATTAGCCAATTTAACATGCAAACGCGTGGTAACATAAATAAATCGCCAATAAACTAAAGTGCAGCGGAAAATAAATTTGACACGGTGATTTGTTTACGAATGGAGAAAACCTCCAAAGCAAAAACCCCACCGAGTGATTTTAAGGTCACCACTCCCGAGAATCCACTATTATCACAACAAGCGGTTACAAGTAAAGGAATCTCAGTACCTTCTACCAACCTACAGTTGAACCCTTACCCCAATACCCAATTGGACTTGTTCTGTAGTGACAATCTCTCCTTTTCAATGCACGGCTCCCAGTACGTGACTAACCAATTGCGCGGATCCCAGTGCGCTACTTCAAACTCCAACTTGAGAAAGATGTTGGCTGCAAAGTTTTTCAGTTCATCCTCACAATAAAGAATAAGAAGATACTTGGTTACAAAATCGTATGATGCAAAGACACAGCAGCTTCTTCACAAAGAGATGAACTAGGGCAAACTTTGTCTCCGGTCACAAATTGCTTGAACAGACTTTGCTCAATGCTTGTGCAACTTGTGTCTACTTTGACAACCCTTAAAATAATCCTTTTATATGTCTAGGGTTATGAGAAAAGAAGGCCCAAAGACATATCCACGGATTGGAATCAAAACAGACTTGAAAAACTATTTTTCTTAAACCTCGATAGCTAGAGGTGTCAAGATGCTATCAAGCAACTATCGAGCCTTGAGGCTGGAACAGCTTATTAAAGCTCGATAGATGAAGCTATCGAGTCAACTGTCGAGCTTTAATGACAGGCCCTTCTTCAACTTGTTTCTTGCACAAACTTGCATGGCTTTAACACTTGATCTTGAAACAAGGTTTCTTGACGCATTAAACACATTCCAGATCTATCCAAATACAAGTAAAGTACGTTTTGTCAAGCGATTAGCCAATTACATAAAATAACGACATATGTTCTTAACAAGTGAACCACATATGTCTTAACAATCTCCCCCTTTGGCAATCCGTGACAAAACCACAATAAACAATTGAACATATGAGAGAAGTCATAAAGCACTCCACTCATGCTCACTTGTTGAATACAATAAAATCTATCCTAACACAAAATTTTGAAAAAATTTGCAAGAAAAGAGTTTATGACAAATAGATTTTGACAACCTATATTTCTGAAACACTTTAAAAAAAACACATCAAGGCATCTTTGTGTGAAGCAGAAATAATAGATTGCATACAAAAATAAGAAGCATATGTATAAAGAGAGAAAAGAAATAACACATGTAAGGGTAGGTGAAAGAAACATACATCCACATATAAAGAAAATAAGTACAATGTATGTCAATAATGGTCACAAGACCTAGGTCCAAGAACAATGTATCTCTAAAAGAAAGAAAAGAAAAAGATACAAGTAATCCTCACTACATCCCTAAAAAACAAACAAACTCTTCCCCTAACAAAAAATCCCCTATATCCTAACTCTCCCCCTAAGAATGACTGCTCTCAATCCAAAACTACACCCCTTTTTGTCATGAGTGATAAAGGGTAAGAGTGTCAAGTAGACATCTCGTCAGAACTGGAAGAGCTAGTATCTCCATCCTCATCATCATCATCGTCAGATCCATCATCAGGTGTCTCGGATGCCTCGGGAGGAGGAGAGTGAGACTCTACAAAGCCACCAAGGCAAGCTTACTGTCTAGCAATACAGCCAACACTGGTGTTCACCTGATACAACTCCGTAGAAATTGTATCAAGGTGAGCATCCATGCACTGAAACTGTGCCATGATCGCATCCAAAGTCACACCTTTCGCTGAAGAAGAGGGAGCAGAGATAGAAGGAGCCGAAGAAGTGGGAAGAGCTACTGAACTGGACTGCCTCGAACGAAACTGCGCCTCGCTCCGTTTAATGGTAGCGTAGTCAATAGCACACATAATGGAGAAGTGGTCAAATGAGGGGAAAAGGAATAGAAAAATGGCATAAGATCCGTGTGATAGCAAAAGGAAAGATGAGCTTGTCACGGGTAGCTGTATCCCTATACACATCTATGATAGAAAGAATAAAATGTGAAGAAAAATCTATAGAAAGATCCTTAAGAAGGGATAACAGAAAACGAGAACGAAACTCTGTAATGGAGTTGTAGTGAGAGAGAGGATACAACACAAAAGTCATCACCATGTTCAAGAATCTAGGACCTTTAGCAAAAGGCCGACATGGTGTAGACTGATGCTCACCCCAATCAACTGGGTGCTCACAAAAAGCAGAAATCATTTCATTTTTGGACATAGTTCGTAAACGCTCACAATCGGGTTAGTCAGGATGCGCAACCCTCGGAACACGAAGCATATCGAATACCAACTCTGGTGTGATTACTATACGTGTACCTCGAACGCAAGTATGAAAGAAAGGTACTGAAGTATCAGTTCCACGCATATTAGAGTAGAACTCCTGGATAAGCATGGAAGGACATATGACTGGGACGTCATACAGTGACTCCCATTCCCGTTTGTGAATGACATTGGGAAGGTCAGTGTCGACAAAATTCGACAAAATAACTTGGCATTCCGAATGAACACCTCGTTCAGAGAAGTTCTCCGAGAAGTCCTTTTGGGCTTTCTCATCACGGAACCAAATAGAAAAAGGAGTAGGATCAGAGGACAAAGAGGCCCTAGAACGCAAAGGGTTCTAACATGGGGTAGACTTATGTTTTAGTGCCATTGACGCACTAACGTAAACTAGAGAGAGAGGGAGAAGAAAGGAACACTCAGAAAAATCTCAACACATTTCAAATATAACAAGTATATTGAAAGGAAAGAACGTATGCATGAAAAATGCATGAACATGTGACATGCACTTAAAAAGACATCATGGGCTCAACCCAATCCAATCCTACCAGCACACATTCAAATGGCACACATCAAAATGCATGATAATACAATTATAATGCTCATGGAATGCAATGTATGAGATTTGAAATTCAATTTGGTAAAAACCCATCCCAAAATTTCACAAAACTCAACAATTTTGAAAAACCCCCAAAATTTTTCAAAAACTCAAAACTTAGGTATGAATGCATGAAATGATCATGAGGAAAGAGAGAAATAGAGATCATATCAAATGTATTGAAGCAAGATAGGTCAAAAATCACGTGGGTTGAAGGTTTTGAGAGAGAAGAGAGTGTTTGGGAGAGGAATAGGCGTGGACAGATCGAGAGAGATCGAGAGAATGAAGTCTAAATCACGAGAGAGCTTTTAAATAGATCCTCAGTAATTCTCGACAGATAAAGGTGTCGAGAGGTATCGAGACAGGTGTCGAGGTAGGTGTCGAGAGGTATCGAGATAAGTGTCGAGGTAGGTGTCGAGAACACAGGTGTCGACAGATGCAGCTATCAAGGAGGTGTTGAGGAGCAGAACATCAAACACGAAAAAGAAGCTCGATTGATCCACCAGCTGTCGAGAAGCTATCGAGAGACCAGGGGATTTCTTGATCGATCCAACAGCTATCGAGAAGTAATAAGATGCAATTGATGAACCCAACAAATAAGCCAGGTATCGAGAGGTGTCAAAAAGGTATCAAGATGGCTTAAAAACAATTTTTCAACGAGGAGAAAAACACAGATATGAATGCAATAAAACATGCAACTCGGCCAATGATCCAACCAACATTTTAACCTCTCAATCAACAAAGAGTTAAACATTTAGCTCCAAAAAACTCACACACACACTAAACAAGTCTAATCAATTTTATATTTCAAAAACAAGTTAAAACAATTTAGTGAGCATGCATCAATACATGTAAACCTTGTGATGGGCAAATCACATTGTACCTGCACATGTATCAAAAGTAGTAAAGAATATTGCGTGTTGTGTGTGAAAAACATCACAAAATTGCACAAGTGTCTCTATGTTATGACGATTTGAGATATGAGAAAATCACTTTAACTCACACACAATCATAACTATTTGATGGGGACTATCACTTTCGAGGTACATCCTATAACTCCCACATCTCCTAGAAAACACGCTTGCAATCATGTTTTAAAGCATTTTGTTCTTTTTGCTATTATTTCTTTGCATATTTTTTTTTATTAAGAAAACCATGCATGGTTATACAAAGGAGAGAAAAGAAATATTCAATTATGTTAAGCTTTTTGACATTGCACTTTTGCTATGCCGAAGCATACAGATGTCATATCATGATTGGCAGATAACAGTGGTGAGATGGTTATTTATCCCTTTCTCTTAGGATTTTCTAGTCCTTCTCGTCAAAAAGAGTGATACGAGTGTTAAGTATAAGAGATCACTTGACCTTACTCATCACAAACAAAGAGCCACAAAGCTCACTTGCTTAGTTGTGCAAAGAAGTGCTCATCTAAGCTACAACCGATACAAAGTTTAGAAAACTCTGTTTCAATGGCCATTTTAAGGTTCACAAGAACCGATGTACATAAATACATACTATTTTTATATTTTTCTGAATTTTTCAATTTTTTTTAGTTAAAAAAAAAAACAAAAACAAAGTAACTAAAACTGAAAAACTAACAACCAAAAACATGTAAAACAAAGCAAAGCAATGCATAAAACTAGACTGACTCAAAACATTAAAGCAAAACACATAAGAAATGCAAAACCAAAAGCAGATGGAGAGAGAGAAAAAGTTATTAAATCACTTGGAACCCGTTTCCTTCCACACTTTAGAAGAACCATTCCTTTTTGCAAACCCTTGGACCGTTGGTGAGGGGGAACAATTGATACCGTTTAAGTTTGAAAGGAACATAAGGGCTTTGAGAAGATCTTCGAGAGGAGCAAACGTGGATGAAAACTGATTTTGGTTTCCTAATGCTAACATGCTGTTGCTATTTTGAGTGGCTAGCCACTTATAGCAATTTGGTCGAGTATGACCAGTTGCTCCACAGTGATGACAGAGATGCTGCTTCTTTTGTTTAGGGTTTTGAGAGTTAACTTTCTTAGCCCTAGGGTTTTTAACTTCCTTCTTATCCTACTTAGGGGGTGCTCCTAAGATAGATTTACCCTTGTCTATGTTCTCATTAGCTAATTCAGTTTTAACATTAGTGTTCCCAATTTCAACATTATTGCTAGGAGGAACAAAAACAGTAGTACTAGAAGAAATAATATTAAAGGAAGAGAAATCATACCCTAAACCTGTTCGATTTGAAGCAAATTTTTGAACACTAAGCATCTTATCAAGCTTAGCGCTTCAAGTCCTTTCCAGCTGAGCTCTGACTTGGAATAACTCTACCTCAAGCGTCTTAGTCTTCTTAGCCAAGAAGTTATTTTCAAACCTCAGTCCTCCAATAGTTTGATTTGCTTCATCGAATTTTGTGGAAAGCTCTTCACGTTCAAGCTCCACATCACTAAGCTTCTTGGTGGTCAACTTATACAGTTTCTCATGCTTTTCTAACACCTTATATAACTTAGCATAGGCTGTGTGAATGTCATCTTGATCATCCATCTTCTCAAACTTGGATTCCACCAATGCCTCTTCTACATCCACATCTTTAACAATCCCCTCAATAGGATTAACTATGGCAGTAAAGGCATTCAAGATTCCGTCATCCTCATTGTCGGAATCATCTTTAGGCTCGGTGCCGCTTAACGTAACAGCAAGTGCCTTGCTTTTCCCAATTGTCTTGAGATATGTTGGGCACTCTTGTTTCATGTGTTCCAAGCCTTGGCACCGAAAGCACTTAGGACCTGTAGGAACAGTGTATTGACCACCATCCCTAGCGTCCTTCTTCCCTTTGTCTTGACCCTTGAACCGAGAAGAACTAGATTGCCTACGGTCTTTGTTGAAGCCTTTCCCATTGGCATTCTTCATAAACATCTTGAATTACCTAGTGATGTAGGACTTCATCTTAGAATCTTCATCGTCTGAAAACTCTTCCGTCTCACTGCTCTTGGCCTTCAGTGCCATACTCTTGCTCTTACTCATCTTTTTGATTCTAAGCAAAACTTAACTCATAGGTCTGTAGATTTCCAACCAGCTTTGTTAAAGGAATTTTATCAATTTCCTTTGATTCCTTAATCGCAGTGATCTCGGCATGAAATCTTTCGGGCAGAGATCTGAGCACTGTTCTCACAATCTTGGGTTTTGGAATAGTTTCTCCAAGATTAAAGGCAGAATTCACTATGTCCTTGAATTTAGCATAGAACTCATCAAACAACTCATTATCCTCCATCTTTATCTCTTTGAAGCTTGTAGTGAGCCTCTGTAGCTTCGAATCCTTGATAGCCTTTGTTCCCTCACAGGTTTTTTGGAGGATGGTCCATGCTTCTTTAGTAATTTTCGTCGAGGATAACTTCTTGAATTCCTCATTTGTGACTGCACTGAACAACGCATTCAATGCCCTGCTATTGAAGTTTGCCACCTTGATCTTAGCCTCATCCTAATCGGCCAGCGATTCCTTTGGCTTGGTCCAGCCAATCTCTACAGCTTGCCACACCTTTTCATCTAGAGACTGCAAAAAAGCTCTTATGCATACTTTCCAGTATGCATAGCTAGTCTCATTAAATAAAGGAGGGATAATAAGAGATTTTCCTCTATCCATGACAAACTAGGGTCAATGGATCACACAACAAAAATTAAAACCTAATCAAATTGTGCCTGCTCTAATACCACTTGATAGGCCAAAAATGTATTGACCTCTTGTGATGGATTAATTAATTAATTAGCCAAGTTTAATTAATTAACCAATTTAACATGCAAACGCATGGTAGCACAAACAAATCACCAATAAACTAAAGTGCGGCGAAAATTAAATTTGACACAGTGATTTGTTTACGAATGGGGAAAACCTCCAAGGCAAAAACCCCTTTCAGGTGATTTTAAAGTCACTACTCCCGAGAATCCACTATTATCACAATAAGCAGTTATAAGTAAAGGAATTCTAGTACCATCTACCAACCTATAGTTGAACCCTTACCCCAATACCCAATTAGACTTGTTCTGTAGTGACAATCTCTCCTTTTCAATGCACAGCTCCTAGTACGTGACTAACCAATTGCGCGGATCCTAGTACGCGACTTCAAACACCAACTTGACAAAGATGTTGGCTGCAAAGTTCTTTAGTTCCTCCTCACAATGAAGAACAAGAAGACATATCCACGGATTGGAATCAAAACAGATCTGAAAAACTGTTTTTCTTAAACCTCGACAGCTACAAGTGTCGAGATGCTATCAAGCAACTGTCGAGCCTCGGGGCTGGAACAGCTTATTAAAACTTGAAAGAAGAAGTTGTTGAGCCAGTTGTCGAGTTTTAATGATAGACACTTCTTCAACTTGTTTCTTGGACAAACTTGCATGGCTTTAACACTTGATCTTGAAACAAGATTTCTTGATGCATTAAACACATCCTAGATCTATCCAAATATAAGTAAAGTGTGTTTTGTTAAAGGATTAGCCAATTACATAAAATAACGACATATATTCTTAACAAGTAAACCACATATGTCCTAACAGAAAAATAGCTAAAAAAGTGTTCTAAATAATAGAAGCCTAAAATTAAGGTAGATTTAATCTAAAATTAGCAGCTCCAAAACAGAAAAAATATCTATTAATTGATATGGAGCTAAAAAGTCAATCAGCCATTAAGCTACTGATGCGAACCTCAATCGACACGCTTTGAGACCTAACAGTAATATTGGAATATTTATCTAAGAAAGCTAAAATTCAGATTTTGATTGAACCCTGACTCAACGTTTATAAGTGAAACGTGAACTAAGAGTATAAGTAACAAACATTGACCTAGTGATTATAATTGAATCACGAACCGTAGGTATAAAGTTTGAACGCCACACTGAAGAATCCCTGATAAGTTCACAGTTCTTGAAGAACCAAAAGAAGAGCAAAGCTTCACATTTTCTAATTTTTATTTAATAATCCTCTATAACAATGAGTGCATGCTATTTATAAGACATGACTGAAAAATAAAAAATATAAAAAACGTACTAAATAATAAAACGCTAAATAAAAGTTGATTTGGTCTGAAATTAGTAGATCCAAAATAGGGAAATAGCTAAAAAAACGTTCTAAGTAATAAAAGTCCTAAATTCAGGTAGATTTGGTCTAAAATAGCAGCTCTAGAATTGGAAAAAATCTCCATTAACTGATATAGACTTGGAAAGTTAATCAGCCATTAATCCACGCCATAAATCACTCCAAATTAAGCCAGATCAGCCCTCAATAGCTTGGATTAAATTTACTACGCCTTCATCTTCCTT
>JAVQMG010000115.1:11422500-11435000 GCA_032878915.1 Castanopsis chinensis | reverse complement strand
CTCACAACACTCCCTCACGTGTTTGCACTCAAATTATGTCACTCCCATTCGTGTTTTACTCTTAAAATTGGCTTTTTCCCGATATTAGTCTCACACTCTCTTGCCTTTTTCCACTCGTAGCTTCCCCTTTTCAATTCTGCAATAAACTAATAAACTTTATTAAGGAATTCAACTTGTAGTGTTTAAACAAATACCAACATCAAAAAAATATGACAGAAATACTAAATCAAAGGAAGAGGACAAAAGAAAAACAAAATTTTGGTTTGAGAAAATTGAAACTACAAAATTTTTTTTTTTTTTTTTCTGTTTTCTAGTTCTTTTCAGATGTCTTTTTTTCACGTTTTTTTTTTTTTTTTTTTTTTTTGGAGCTGGGTGCACGATTTTAACCTAGTGCACATCAAAAAAATAAGAACGATGAATAAAGGACACTGAAGGAGCAAGATAGGATGATATCAGGAAATAAAAAAATAAAGGGATAGAAAACTGATTTTAGAACCTGTGCTCTGATACCAAATGATGAGAACCTCAATCAATATGCTTTGAGACCCAACAACAATATTAGAATATTTACCCAGGAAAGCTAAAATTCAGATTTTGATTGAACCCTGACCCAACGTTTATAAGTGAAACGCGAACCAAGAGTAGTAACAGACCTTGACCTAGTGATTATAATTGAATCACGAACCAAAGGTATAAGGTTTGAACGCCACAAGGAAGAATCCCCGATAAGTTCATAGTCCTTGAAGAACTAAAAGAAGAGCAAAAGCCTCACCTTTTCTGATTTTTATTCAATGATATATATGAAAAACGTTTACAGACTTAAGGGCTTATTTAAGGGTTCCATAAAACTTGACAGACAAGAAAATATATTCTAAAATAACTCCTAATTGATACCTAACCATATTAGGAATTAAATTTGACCTAAAAAGCATTAAATGCACCTAAAAACAAGGAAATAAACCACCTAAACCTAAAATAACGTACAAAATAATAAAACCCTAAATAAAAGTTGATTTGGTCCGAAATTAACAGATCCAAAATAAGAAAATAGCTAAAAAATGTACTAAATAATAAAAGCCCTAAATTCAGGTAGATTTAATCTGAAATAGCAGCTCTAGTATAGGAAAAAAATCTCTATTAATTGATATAGACTTGGAAAGTCAATCAGCCATTAATCCACACCATAAATCACTCCAAATTAAGCTAGATCAGCCCTCAATAGCTTGGATTAAATATATTACGCCTTCATCTTCCTTGGGGCCAAGTTTGGAATGTCTTGCGTTAGAATCAGCCCAAATCTCTTGAATCAGCCCATTAAGTGCTTCCTTGATCTTCTTGGATCTTGCTCTTGTAATAGGCCCAACTGGTACATGCAATGGATCCTTGAATGTTTGTTGATTCTCATCATTATATATTTTATTTTGTAGTTGTGGCCCCTTCCAAAATCTTAAGCTCCCCTTTACCTTAATCAGCCTACCTAGCCAGCCTAATATTAAAAAAAACATTATTTTGTTTTTGTTGGTAGATAATTTCATCTTAATGTATATTTAGAAACAAAGATTTTGTGTAATCTTTTAATATCATATGGATGCTTGGATTTCTTTTGCTTTATACTTCAGCCCCGCTAGCTTAAAATCCTAAGTCCGTCGTACCTGCATGTATTAGTCACTTAACTAACTACTACTCTAATTCCAAAAAACAAAACTGATGGGACTGACGCCTTCAGCTTATATGGACGATGTCAACATTACCGACAAAGTCATCGCCTGTGACGAGCCAACTAAACATCCACATCAATGACGAAGATATCCAACCATTCAATGCAAGAAATAATATCTCTGGTGGTTATAAAAACATCTGTACAGACCATTGGACGCCCATTAAAGGCCACATTAAAGGGCACAAGGCATTACCAACAGAGGCATTATAGCTGAAATCACTGCTACAATGGCTAGGTGCTGTGGAAACATAAATAAGGCCCTCACAAGCACCAACATGAGGTATGAATGTCCCTAAGATAATACCTGTTATACTTCTAGAATATTACTTTACTATTAAGGCTTCCACATACTGACTTTGGCATCGGAGACATTATGGCAGGCACCACACCGGTGACCACTCTAAGGGAGCAGTCTTATCCTCTTCACAGTTACAAGGATGAGAAGTTGGCTTCATTTGGACGTACTTTCCAGGATTGACAAATCTGCACTTTATCAATTTGGCGCCGTCTGTGGGAAAGGAAACACATTTTTGTACTCATATTTGAAAACGTAGTTTCTACCAACCTTGAATTTCAGATGGAGTCCAATCAGGATTCAGCAGCCTTAGCTCAACAAGTCCAAGCTCTTGCGGCCACCGTTGAAGAGCTCACCAAATAGAATCAGGAGATGAGGTTGTGACTTCAACACGAGGAGAACAAGTCTAAAGCCTGCCAGGAGGATGAAGGTGATAGCCATGGAAGAAGTGACCGCCGAAGGCTTACTACTCTGGATGAATAGAATTCTAATCTCCTTCGGGAAATGAGGAAGGAGATGGACAAGCTGAGAAATGCCATTAAGGAGAAGACGCATCGGAGCCTGGATAGAATGGTTAGGGTAACAGACTCCCCTTTCACTACAGCGGTCTTGGAATGCCCAGTGCCATCGAAGTTTCGGTTGCCTCAGCTTGAACCGCTTGATGAGCTTAAGGATCCCCAAGATCATCTTAACACCTTCAAGATGACATTAGGCTTCTAACAGCCTCCTGATGAAATACTGTGTCGTTCCTTCCCTACTACTCTTAAAGGAGCTGCAAAGGAATGGTTCACAAAGTTGCCAACTTCGTCAATCGACAGCTTTGAACAGTTGAGCAAATGCTTTTCTGTGCCACTTCGTCGGAGGACAGTGTCCTCGAGGCCAACGGACCATCTGTTCACTATCAGACAAGGGAAGAAAGAAACCTTATGGTCATATGTGAAGCACTTTACCCGAGAAACCCTGGAGGTAGATGATGCTAACGATAAAGTACAGCTGACGACCTTTAAGGCAAGGCTAAAGTCTAGAGAGTTCGTGGTTTCGCTTGCAAAGAATCCACCTAAGACGATGGCAGAAATGCTCCTGAAGGCGCAAAAATATATGAACGTTGAAGATGCGTTAGCAACCATAGTAGATGAAGGAAGGCCAAGAAAAGAGGGAAGGAAGGAGGACGATCGCAGGGGGCAAAAAAGGGAACGTTGAGGTTGTCGAAGCAGTGACGATGATAAATGAAAGGACAAAAGAGTTCCTCGAACGGTAAAATTCACCCCTATAATTATGTATGTTGACGAAATTTTGACGCAGATTAAGGATGAACACTACCTCAAGTGGTCGAGACCTTTACATTCGTCCCCTAATGTCCGAGACAAGAAGAATTACTACCGATTTCACAAGGATCATGGTCACTACACAAAAGACTGCCGAGATCTAAAAGAGCAGATAAAGGAATTGATACGAAAAGGAAAACTGCAAAAGTATGTGAAGAAAAGGGAATCTAGGAGATTCAGGGACAGTAACAAAAACCAGCGTGAGTCCTCACCTAGAGATGAAGATAATACGCCCCAACCTCCACAAAATGTGATTAGAGAGATAAAGCTAACCACAGGGGGACCATTTACAGGAGGATCATTCAGATCTCTCAAGAAAATATGTCAGAGGCAAGTGAACAGCGTCCACATGATTCTCTCATTCAAGCAGAGACGGACGTACCAAGATATGTCCTTCAACGAGGAAGATGCAAGGGGAGTGAAGCAACCCCATAACGATCCTTTAGTCATAATGTTCACAATAGAAGGATTCAACACTAAGAGGATCCTTGTAGACAATGGTAGCTCTACAGACATCATCTACCTTCCTGCTTTCCAGCAGCTGAAGCTAGATCCAGGAAGGCTGCGTTCGTTTGACTCCCCTCTCGTCAGCTTCAGCGGGGACAGAGTATATCCCAAGGGCATAGTGATGTTAATAGTAACAGTGGGGACCTACCCGAGACAATTGACCCGTTAGTTAGACTTTTTGGTGGTAGACTGCCCCTCGTCTTACAACGTGATCATTGGGAGGCCCATGCTCAATCGGTGGAAGTCAGCCACGTCCACCTACCGACTGAAAGTAAAATTTCCAATAGAGAATGGTGTTGGTGAGGTGAAAGGAGACCAAGTCTTGGCTAGAGAGTGCTATCAAGCTGTTTTGGCAGCAAAAGAAAATCATACCTGGATGATTGATGAGAAGGAAGAAGACAAAGTGGAAACCCTAGAGACAGTGGAATTGGTCGAAGGAGAGGCCACGAAGACGATGAGAATAGGGGCGGCACTGAATACAAAAATAAAAGCAAGTCTTGTCTAGTTTCTTAAAGAAAATCTGGACGTCTTTGCATGGAGTCATGAAGACATTACAGGCATATCCCCAAGGGTTATTCAACATAAGCTGAACGTAGATTTGGAATGAAAACCCGTTCATCAAAAATGACGTGTCTTCGCCCTAGAACAAAACAAAGCAATCATAGACGAAGTGAACAAACTATTGTCAGCAGGCTTTATCTGGGAGGTTTACTACCCTGAGTGGCTTGCAAATGTCGTCTTGGTGAAGAAAGCGAATGGGAAATGGAGAATGTGCATGGACTTTATGGATCTGAACAAGGCCTGCCCAAAAGATAGCTTCCCACTACCAAGGATAAACCAGCTAGTGGATTCTACAGCCGGGCATAAGTTGCTGACGTTCATGGATACTTTCTCAGGATGTAATCAGATAAAAATGGATGAAGAAGATTAAGAGAAGACTGTTTTCATCACAAGTCAAGGGCTTTATTGCTATAAGGTGATGCCCTTTAGACTAAAAAATGCAGGAGTAACCTACCAGAGGTTAGTGAACCAAATGTTTAGCAAGCAAATTGGCAAGAACATGAGGTGTATGTGGACGACATGCTCGTCAAAAGTAGAGAAGAATCTGCCCATCTGGACGACTTGAAAGAGACGTTTGCCACCCTCAAGCAGTACAGGAGGAAGTTGAATACCAGCAAATGCGCCTTTGGCATGGCCTCAGGAAATTCCTGGGATTCATGGTGTCCCAAAGAGGAATGGAAGAAAACCCGGAAAAGGTGCAGGCCATATTCAACATGAAGTCACCCAAGACCATCAAGGAAGTCCAAAAGCTCACAGGGAGGATTGTTGCACTCAGTAGGTTCGTCTCTAAGGCGACGGACAAGTGCTTGCCTTTCTTTAAGATGTTGAAGCAGGCATTCGCCTGGACTGACGAGTGTAAGGGAACGTTTCAGGAACTCAACTGTTACCTGAGTAGTCCACCCCTCTTGAGTCCATCCAAGGAAGGGGAAAACTTATATTTTTACCTAGCAGTATCAACCTCGGCTGTGAACACAACCCTGATTCGAGAAGAGGACAAGATGCAGTTGCTAGTTTACTACGTCAGTCAAGCTTTCCAAAGTGCTGAAACAAAGTACCCGAGGATTGAAAAGATTACTTTCGCGATAATAGTAGCTTCGCGCAAACTACGACCATACTTTTAGGCGAACCCTATTCTTGTAATGACGGACCAACCTATCAGGAAATCCATGAACAAACCTGAAGCAGCAAGAAGATTGGTCCAGTGGGCAATCAAACTCAATCAGTTTGACATTGAATATCATCCCGGCCATTAAGGCTTAAGCCCTAGTAGACTTCATCGTCGAGTTTACCCTGCCAGAAGAAGACCACAACACCAATGAGGTAGAACGATGGACGGTGCAAACTGACGATTCGCCAGTCCAAAAGAGGGGAGGAGTAGGGGTCGTGATAACTACCCCTGACAGAAAAATGCTCAAATACGGAGTTCAACTAAAATTCCCGACCACCAATAATGAAGCCGAGTATGAAGAAATACTAACAGGTCTGAGACTTGGGAAGGCACTCGGAGCGAAGAACCTGCTAGTCCAGAGTGAATCAAAGTTGGTGGTAGGATAGATTAAAGAAAATTATGAGGCTAAGGAGGAAAGAATGTAGAAGTACCTCAGGCTGACGAAGCATCTGGCTTAGGAATTTGATAGAGTGGAATTTATGTAGATCCCTAGAAGCCAGAACATTTCAGCAGACGAAGTTGCGAAGCTGGCATCATCAGAGGAAGAAACAGCGAGCACGAGCTTAATGATGGAAGTCTAGAAATTCCCCAGCATTAAGGAGATCTCTACATTCGTAATATAGAGCATAGGTGATTGGATGACACCAATCATATCCTTTCTCCAAGACAGGCGCCTCCCTCAAGACATCGTGGAGGCCAAGAAGGTCAGGAAAAGAGCGGCCAGGTTTACGATCCTGAACGACGCATTATACAAAAGAGGTTTTTCCATGCCTTCCCTAAAATGTGTAGATGAAGAAGAGGCCAAATATTTCCTCAAGGAAATCCATGAAGGAATTTGTGGAGACCATACAGGCCTCAGGTCACTGGTAAGTAAAGTCGTCAAAATAGGTTATATTTGGCCTACAATGCAAGTAGATGCAAGGAAACTCGTCAAGAGATGTGACAAGTGCCAAAGGTCTAGGAATGTCTAGCGCCTTCCAACAGAGAAGCTGACGACAATATCCTCCCCCGGCCCTTTGCGTAATGGGGAATTGACATCGTCGATCCGCTACCTTAAGGTAAAGGACAAGTAAAATTCCTTCTGGTCGCCATTGATTACTTCACAAAGTGGGTCAAAGCAGAAGCACTAGCAACCATCACTGAGGCCAAAATCTAGAACGTCATCTGGAAGAACATTATTTGTAGGTTCGGGATTCCGCGGACGATCATATCTCAATAGTTAGAGCTTCAAGGACTTCTGTTCAGGCTTAGGGATCAAGAACTAATTCTCATCCCTGGGACATCCACAGGCAAACGAACAAACAGAGATGATGAATCGGACACTGCTTAAGATTAACAAGGCCAAGTTGAACAACGCGAAGGGCGCCTGGCCTGAAAAGTTGCCCAATGTATGGTGGGCTTATAGGACTACAGCAAGAACCCCAACGGGAGAAACCCCTTTCATACTCACCTATGGTACCGAGGCAGTTACCCAGTCGAGGTGGGAGTAACCAGCATGAGGCAAGAAATGTTCCACGAGGGGAGTAATGACAACTAGCTTTGAGTCAACCTGGATTATCTAGATGAAGTAAGAGAGAAAGCCTCCGAGATGATGATGAAGTACCAGTAGAAGATGGTCGAATACTACAAGAAGATAGTGAAGCTTATACAACTTGACATAATAGACCTCGTCTTACGCAAGGTCACCCCAACGACTAGAGATTCCACACAAGGAAAGCTCGGCCCCACATGGGAAGGTCCTTACCGGGTCGTCCATTATTCCAGGCAAGGCAGCTACCATCTAGAGACCCTAGACGGACAAAGACTCCCACGACTGATGAACATAAAGCACTTGAAGAAATATCACCAATAGTTATAACAGACAATTGTATTATTTGTTCTCAAGAGCAATAAAGAATAATTATTCAGCTAAATGTTTTAATAAAGTGCAGGTTTTTAAATACGAAAGTCACCCAAAAATGGCTAAGTAACAAGATTTCGCTTAGATGGATATAAATTACTAACGAAGCCAAAAGAGTGACAAGATCCCTAAAAGGGTGTAAGTCACAACAAAGCCCCAAAAATGGCTAAGTAACAAGATTCTACTTAGATGAATGTAAGTTACTAACGAAGCGAAAAGAGTGACAAGATCCCTAAAAGGGTGTAAGTCACAACAAGGCCCTAAAAATGGCTAAGTAACAAGATTCCTCTTAGACGGATGTAAGATACTGACGAACCCAAAAGAGTGACAAGATCCCTAAAAGGGTGTAAGTCACAACAACAACAAAACAACCAAAAAAATAAAAGGCCAAGTAATAAGATTTCGCCTAGACGGATGTAAGTTATTGACGACGACAAAAATTGACAGGATCCCTAAGAAGGGTATAAGTCACAATGAAGCACAAAAATGGCTAAGTTTCCATAAAGCCATTGACGAAGCCAATATTCAATAAAGTGCTAATACAGGAAAAGAAAGAAGCAAAGGGCATAATGAAGGGTACAAAAGCAATCACGAGCCATAATACATGCAAGTAAGTATACAATCATGAATAAAGTTAAAAGCCCAAAAACAAAGGGCCGATACCATAGCTTTAACATTGCAATTAAACTCCCATAAACGCAGGTCTAAAAGCATTGTTTTTAGATTAAAGATATTTTTCTGAAAATATCACTAAAAGCCCAAAACACACCGAGCAAAAAAAAAAAAAAAAAAACGACGATTGAACTTGAAACAAGGTCAAACATTAGCAGCAGTATCTTCACCATCTGGAGGGGGCAAAGGAGTGTCTGTGGGAACATCCTCAGAAGCTGTAGATTGGGTAGCCTCGTCTGCCACCATCTCCATGTCTACTACTTCCATGTCAAGGCTCTCGAGGTCAACTCCAGAAGAGTGCTTGGTCATATACCAATGAAGAAGCTCGAAACCCTTAAAGTATCAACTGAAGAGCACAGAATTCTTCAGTCTGTTGGAAGCCCTCGACGGCCTTGACAGCAATAACCTTCAGCTTCTCCCGAGCAGCAGAGAGTTGTTCGTCCTTCTCCAAAGTAAGCTGCCTCTCCGCTCTGAGGTCATCTTCCAAAGTCTTAACCTTCTCCTTAACAGAGTTGGCCTCTTCCATATAAGAGATTAGATCTCTCTTCAGCTTAGCATTTTCAACCTCCAAAGCCTCCATCCTAAAGATCGATGAAGTGACCTTTGCATCCTGGGCGAGGTACTCAGAAGTAATGTGGAGACTCTCCCTGAGCACCTGAAAATTGAAGACCATGTTAAGAAACGATACAGAAAGATTAAAAAGGTAAAGCCGTATAAGTACAGTACCTGAACAAGCTTGTGGAGATGACGACCCACGACTTCGTTAGTTGATGTTCCCAAAAATATCTTCATGTCATTAGCGGTGAAAATGTCTCACATTCGAGCTTGAGCCACCTCGGCATCGTCCCACTTGCTAGAAGACCGAGAGTTGGCTTGCTCTTTTTGCTTATCCCCAGTCCTCTGCCTTTTATTACGTTGAGAAGGAATCTCCTCAATTGAAACGTATGGGGAAGCCATCCTTACCGATTCTATAGCAAGAGTGGACGGCGAGGTTGTAACGACTGAAGTCCCCTTCTCCATCACTCGCACACCCTTAGTCCCAAGCTTGGACAAAGGCTCATTCTTCTTAGCCCTCATCCGGCATACATTCCCTATTTGAATTTTGTCGTCATTCCTGCAAAAGGAGAACACTTAGAAAAAAAAAAAAAAAAAAAAAAAAAAAAAAAAAAGAGAAGGAAGAGGAAGGGGAGAGAGCAACAAGACTGATTTGGACGAGCCTAATACTTACTTTTCTTTTCTTGTATTTCCAAATTTCGCAGAGCATAAACAGATGGCTCAGGACCAAGACAATAAAAGCCAAGAGTCTGAGGATCTACTAGGTCATCGAAATCCTCGATCGTCTTAGTGTACTCAATCGC
Source organism: Castanopsis chinensis (assembly GCA_032878915.1). Taxonomy (NCBI): domain Eukaryota; kingdom Viridiplantae; phylum Streptophyta; class Magnoliopsida; order Fagales; family Fagaceae; genus Castanopsis; species Castanopsis chinensis. Next base: position 11,425,494 of record JAVQMG010000115.1, on the reverse strand, counting down.
CTTCTCGACCCTGTCTTTATACCTACTCTTGAGCTTTGGTCGTCTCTTAACTGCACAGAAAAACGAGCATAAGAGTTAAGTGACGGCAAGTAAACAGAAAGTTGAAAGATTAGGCAAAAGAATGACGCACCTAAGTTCGGGGTACTCCACCAACGGAGTAACCTTGGGAGATCACCCCAAACTTCGTTAGAGGGAGTCTCCCAATCGTCCCTAGACACGAAAAAGAATCGAGACTTCCAATATCTGAACGAAAAGGGTAAATCCCGGACGATCCTAGTCCTTCTCTCCCAAGGCACCAGTTCATAATATCCATGTTCCTTAGACGCTTTCAAATGATACAAGTAAACAAGCTTGTCCACCCTAATCATGTCTCCGTCCATAGCGGCCAGCCATATCCCCATACAGCTAACCACTATCTTCCACGAGTTGGGCATAAGTTGTCCCGGAGCAATACCAAAATGGCCTAGTAATTCCATAATAAAGGGATGGACGGGGAACCTAAGCCCACAAAGAAAAGCAGCCTCATAAAAGTGTACCTCCCCAGGGAAGGAGTGGCAAGCCTGATCCTCCTCACTCGACAGACGAACCCTAACTCTAGTCAGGAATTGAAATCTATCCCTGAACCTAGAAAGTGTATCACCATTTAAACTACCCACAGCCTTGAGAGCATGAAAAGCCCTAACCTCCTGAGGGGCAAAGACGACAGTATCTCTCTCTGCGGGTCTATCGCTAGACGATAGCCCAGTCTCTAATTCGCTCGATCTCACCTCTGACATCACCCCCTTTTCTTTTACCAAGTTCTCAAACCAACTAATTGATTGACGCAACAATGACAACAGATCACCCAATACTACACTCAACCCGCTACCCTCTAAAACGGACTTCTCGAGATGAAGGAAAGCTCCTAAGGACCCCCCCTAAACGGGCAAAAAGGAAAGAGACAGAAGAATGGAGGGCCCTAACCTCAAAACTACTAAGCATAGGACTCAAGAAAAGCTTAAAAAAAAAAAAAAAAGGAGAGCACAAGACATGAGAAAGGAAAAGGAAAATCAGAAATTGCTACAAGATTATATACTCAAAGGAAGGCAAACAACAAAGAGAAAGGCCATACCTCAAGAAGCAACGAAGAGAGAAGGCAAAAATGCAGGAGGAACACGGCAACAATGGCGGCAACGGTGGAAATAAAATCATAGAGCAAAAAGAGAGAAAGTAAGAAAGTAAAGAAGAAAGGGAGAAGTTTAAAAAGATAAATACCAAAAACTGAAAACCAGCGAGAAAACCAAGGGTCACAATGGGAGCATTAAAATGCTCCGAAACATGCCACGTGGCCGCAATATATGAAACGCCGCCACTACGCCTTAAATACGGAACAAAACCCCAAAAACCACGGAAAACTTTTAAACTTCCATGGTCGTTTTGACATGTCATGATGACCACGGAACTTGAGGGGGCAACTGATGGGACTGATGCCTTCAGCTTATATGGACGATGTCAACATTACAGACGGAGTCATCGCCTGTGACAAACCAACTAAACATCCACTTCAATGACGAAGATATCCAACCATTCAATGCAAGCAATAATATCTCAAGCGGTTACAAAAACAGCTGTACAGACCGTTGGACGCCCATTAAAGACCACATTAAAGGGCACAAGACATTACCAACAGAGGCATTATAGCTGCAATCACTGCTACAACGACTAAGTGCTGTGGAAACATATATAAGGCCCTCACAAGCACCAGCATGAGGTATGAATGTCCCCAAGATAATACTTGTTATACTTCTAGAATATTGCTTTACTGTTAAGGCTTTCATATACTGACTTTGGCATTAGAGACATTGTGGCAGACATCACACCGGTGACCACTCTAAGAGAGCAGTCTTATCCTCTTCACAGTTACAGGAACAAGAAGTTGGCTTCATCTGGACATACTTTTCGAGACTGACGAATCTGCACTTCATAAAAAACAAAACAAAATGTTTCCGACCTAATGTAGTTTGTTTGGTGAGAAAATTGTTCAAATCGATATTAACCGATATTACGGGACTTTATTCGTTTTAGAGGTTTTGACTGCTTGCCTGTCTGTTTCGTTCAATGCCATTAAAAAAGTCTTATAACCAGTTATCTTCACGCTAGTCGCTAGCTAAAAGTTAAGAACATCTCCAATGCAAGCCAGCCAGATGCTAATTTAATTGCCACAAAATATTAAGATGAGTAATAAATCAAATGTGCTTTTCATGATAAATACTCTCTCGTCTCTTTTTAAGTTATTTCTTAAACGATTACGTAACTCTTTTTATAAAACAACGTGTGGCGCAATCTCCTCAACATCTCTCGACTCTCGAGGATATTTTTACAGCCCCCATACAATCTGGCGAGTACATACATGTTAGAAGTTGAAATTAGCTAGCTTTTGACTGAAAATCCGATGTAACTGCTGCCACTACGTTTTCTTTGGAATTGGGATGTAGCATCTGGCATCGCTGATGATTCTCTTGCTAAACTATAAAAAAGTTTCAATAGGAGGGTGTTTGGTACGCTTGCAAGAATATGAATTTTCAATAGGAGGGTAACGTGACCAAAACTTTTGTATGCGCTAGGCGTGTGTAATACCTTCTCATGTTGTAGCTTTGTAGGCCTTAACTAACAAGAATATTGATGGGTAGAAAGGCTTTGATCATCTCACACTCTTTTTATATATTATTAGTGCAAAAATTATCCCAATAATGATAATATAAAAAGTTTGTGATTTAATTACAAATTACACTCACTACAAGATATAATTTGTAGTGAATTAGAATCGTACTTACTTATTTTTTGAGAAGAAGATACTTGCATTTAAAGAAAAAAAGCAAACTAGCCAAAATCAGCTACAAGAATAGAGTTGATTAGTGGTGCACCAACATGATTAGCATGTTTCACAAGGTTATGAGTAACATAATTACCCTTTTTATGAATATGAGAAAAACAACAAAAAATAAAAGAATCCGA
>JAVQMG010000115.1:11402500-11415000 GCA_032878915.1 Castanopsis chinensis | reverse complement strand
AGTCATAAAGGGTATAAAATGCAGTGTCTACAGATGCCCCTCTTTTAATTCGTGAGCTTGGCTAATAGAATCAAAAGATTAAGAGACAAAACATTTTGTTTTGACGTACGGCTTGGGCCCAACCCACGCACACAGCACAAATCACGCATACATGGGGTAGGGTGTAACTCTAAAAAGTTATGTGGGATTCGTATATCCAAAATCCCACCTTTGTTACTCAGGAAATGAGCAATGACAAGTTCACTATCCCATAACCTGTTTTGCCACTTGCAAGCAAATGGTGAATGACTCACTATCCTAGAGTCACTAAAAAGAAAACAAACAGGGGTGCTCTAATGAGCTAACCCAACAATCAACAAAATGATATAGTCTCACTGGTGTCCATTCAAGGCTCTTGCCTCAAACTTCTCCGGGTAACTTGTTCCTCTTGTCTTCTTCACTTCTTTCTCTACATTTTTTGGTAAGGCTCTTGCCTCAAGTTGGCATTGGCCTCTTTTTCTATCACTATCTCTACATTTTTCTACCATGCCTACATATTCAATTCCTAAAGGATATGTGCACAAGTAGAATTCATTAGGGATGCTGAAAAACTCGCGAAGGAGTAGATGTGCATATGGAGGAATCTTCTGCCTCTCACGACTTACTTGGGGTGAGAAACTTGCTGAAGAGTAGTATGGATGGACTCGCTGAGGAGTGGTGTAAATGTGTGATCCACTAGGGAAGAATCTTTTGCTTCCTCGTTAGGATTTTTGTTTGGGATTCACTAGGGAAGAATCTTCTGCTTCCTTACTGGGGATAATTTGGGGAATCTTCTGCTTCCTCACTGGGGATTGCTTTAATGTTTTTGGGTCCATCGAGGAAGAATCTTCTACCTTCTATATAGAGGAACAGTCTTCTACTTCCTCTATAGGGATGATGTTTGATAGGTTTGATCCGTTTGAGGAAGAATCTTCTGCTTCCTTACTGGGGGTATTACTTGAGGTGCTTGAAATATTGAGGAAAAGTCTTCTGCTACTTCACTAAGGATTGCTTTGATGTGCTTGACTCATTTGAGGAAGAATCTTCTTCTTCCTTATTGAGGATAGTGTTCTTGAAATGCTTGATCCACTAGGGAGTCCTTTGATAATTTTATGCCTAAATGGGGTAATCTTAAGATGTCCCTCCCTTTTTGAAAGAAATAATTTTTTTTTTTACTGTTCATGACTAAACAACACGTAGTTTAGTGGTGAGACCTAAACTACACGTAGTTTAGCTATCAGGTGTGTTCTCACCTTTTCATTTTTCCGAACGTTTACCAACCGTTTCTTTTTCTTCTTCATTTTGTTCGTCTCTCTCACCTCTTCATATTCTCTATAAGTCTCTTTTTTCCTCTCTACAAAAACCTGCTTCTTCTCTTTCTCTCTCACTTTCTGACTCTCTCATCTTCTCAACCCTCTCACTTTCTCATCTTCTCTCATTCTCTTGTTAGGATGTATATCCTTAAATCCTATTGTATGATGCTATGTATTTTATTATGTATGACATTTTGTATGATTTAATGTTGTGATTGATAAAGTTGTTTTATTATTATTTGAAAATAATGGTAACATGAATATTAGGACATTATCACATAGTCCATGAAATGCATAGTATGTGATTTATGTGATTTAGTCACAGAAGATATAAATCACAAGTTCTTTGTAAACTTAGGATTATAGTTCGTAGTCGGTGATGAAATTGGGCATTTCATCTGCGAAGACTATAACATATCAACTAATATGATTTGTCTTGATCATGGAAATAGAGATTTCTAGTTGATATGTTGATATGTTTTAAGAGTTAAGACATATTGAGCTGGACCGGTGTGAGATTTATTATTCTCCTAACGACTGTCAATTGAATAATAGACTCATGACTTATATTTGCATGAACTCTTAATCCTGAGAGGATAATAGACCTAATCATGAAGTGTAGGTTACTTTGATATATCAAGAGTGAGATCTATAGTAACGGTCAAAACCTTAGTATGTTAGGCAGTCACATTTAATGTTAATGGAACATATATTCTCAAGATGGAATTCATAGTCTCTTAATGGAGATACAAAATATTCCCTTGAGATAAGTTTAACGGGTATGTTATTCAGATAGTTGGACCTAACCACTTTAGTAAGGAGTTACTAAAGTATATATTTATGGAATTGGATTTCATAAATATATGATGAATAACTTAAAGGATTAAACCGGGTACTCAAGGAATTAAGATGTAGTAATAAACAAAGTGGCAGTCTATTTTCATGACTTTGTATTACTATGAATATTTTATGAAGGGGTTGCATGTATAATAAAGTATTGGGATATAATTTATTAATAAGACCTAGAGTGCAACTATATTTATTTAGTGGTATTAAATATAGTTAATGGTAACTTTGGACTTGTCAAAAGTTGGCAGAAAAGCCCAAGGCTCATTGGAGCTAGCGTCTTATTGGTTCCTTTTGGTCACACTCCAAGTCACACACTTAAGCCCAATTGGAAAGGTTCCAAAAGGCCAGCCCAATTAGACAATCAGTTAGATACAAAGGGAGAAATATACAGAATTTTATGTAGAGAATTTTTAGAAAGGTTTTGAAAGAACACTCTAGTGAAGTTGTGCAAAATAGTGTTAAACACTTTTTGACATTCTCCCTTTGGAACTGACTGAGAGACCACACATCTTGGGCGTTAATGGAATTGGAGTGAAGATTGAAAGTGTTCCCAAGTGTTTCTGATCTTCAAGTTTTTGAAATTCACCGCTCCAAAGTACACTCTCTTGTTCTTATATTCTGAAACTTAAATAGTGCATGTTAACTTTTATGTATGAAGTGAATACGTTATTTTTTCTGCTGCATCTACTCTGATGCGATATAAGCATGTTATTTTTCCATCATCTCTCATCATCTTCTCTAATGGCACCCAAGGCCAAGAAGTCCTCCTAAGTCCTATCTTTTGATGCATTCCTCCTTACCAGCTGGAGTGGAGCAACAAGGTTGATGGGGTCTCCACCATTTTCATACCGGCTTGAGAATCACATTCCCATGGCTGAATTTGTAAGTTTTAAAACTTTTCTCATTTTCAAGCTCCTCTTTAATCTTCTGTTTTAATGCGTTTTTGGCCATGTAAATGCTTGTGGGGCCTTGGAAGCTCCTTGAGGTTAGTTTTCTTTCTGTTCCTTGGACTTCATTTGTAGCTTGTAGTCTTGCAAACTATACCATTTTGAAAAATGTCATCTTGCACCTGTCATCTTGCACACTATTATCTTGCACATTGTCATCTTGCATCTAACCTATGGCTAATGCTTCTCTTTCGTAAAGGTGGGTGGTTTGGTATGGCCTCATAACTCTAGGCACTGACCTAGTTCTGAAGTACTTTCCTCGAGTGATGGCACACCTTGTAGGGTTAACTTCGGACAAGGTAAGTTCAAAAGTCGTAATTGTTCATGCTTCTCTATGCATTTCCTTTAGGATTCCCTTCTTCTAACCTTGTGCTACTATAGGTAAACTGGGCCCCATAGGTCGGCCAGCCCCTTCTTGCTTTTCTAGACTTGGAGCTTGTTGCTCTCATTGCTTTGGAGATTACCTGACCCCTTGAAGGATTGGGCTTAAGGGCGATATTTTTGGCAGAGAGGGTGAGGTGCTAGTTGGTGGCTAGGGATGACCCATGGATTCCGATGGACCCTCCTGAGTTCATTCTTGCCCCACACTCCATGACTGATGTTGAGTATAACTCTTGAGGGAGTGATGTTTCCTATGTCGAGCAATTTCTTAAGGGGTTGGACTATAAGGAGTTCAACATCACTCGCCTTATTCCTTCCTTCACTGTTCAATTATATGCTTAATCTCTCTTTCTCCTCTTCTCTTTTTTTACTTTTTATTTGTCATGACTTCTAATGTGAGAAATTGTAATAGGGGGGACCTGTTGCAGGTGAGCCTAGGGGTGTCCACAGGTCGGGCCAAGCCAAGTTTGTGCCCAACCTAGACTCGACTCAAATGATTTTGGTAGAGGAAAAAATGACCCGAAACCAACTCGAATTGATCTAGTCAGATTTTTTGATTCAGGTCTCGTCGGTTTCAGGTTGTATCTGTTAGTCTCGGGTTTCATTGCTGAGGCCGATATTTGGCCAAATCCAGTGAGATCTGGCCGAAATCTGGTCGGATCCGTCAAGATCTGGCCTAGGTTTTGTCGAATAATGGCGAGATCTTGCCGGATCTCGAAGGATCTAGACCAGATCTCAACGAATCTCGACGAGATCCCGCCGAATTGGTCCGAAAGGTTAATAATTTGACAAATTTCTGTTTGGGTCGAGTTTCACTGGTTTTGAAATGAAAAACCAACAACCGACCCACTAGGGTCGGGTTAGTGAGGTCGGAACCCGCGTCTGACCGCTCGAGTTGTCGGATTGGGTGGTAGTGGGTTAGACGCAAGCAGGTTGGGTGGGTTGCCAGTTTGCTTGGACACCCGTAGGTGAGCCCATTGATCCTCCACATTTCCCTTAGACGGTCTATGCTTAAGGCCCGAATGGCTTTGCTCAAGAGCATGCCATGCCCCGTAACCCTAACATCATGGGCTATCTTTTCCCTCTCAACACTTAAGGGGTAAGTTCTTTCTTCCCTTTTTCCTTTCTCTTTTGGTCATATTTCTCTTTTACTTTAGTCACTAACCCTTCTTTCTTTAAATTGCAGCCCATTATCCAAGAACATGAGGAGTTGGTGTGGCTAGTGGGGACCTTAAGTCGGAGGTGACCAACTACTCGAGGGAGCTATACAGTCCTGGAGAAGTGGCTCATCCAGGTGGTGGGATGATGATGATGATGGTGATGGTGATGGTGGTAAGAAGGAGGACTTGGAGGTACTTATAGCTACTAATCGAGGAAGAGGCAGCATCGTTGATTACTTATAGTTCAAGTCACATATACAACACACAACTTTTTTCTTTTCTTGCTTTTAATTTTTTATTCCCTTTAGCATACATTTGGATTAAGTTTGAGACAAAGGATTGTATTTAAGAACATCTTTCTACATTTATGCTTTTGATTGGAACTTAGCACTTAATTTACAGGATAATGATAAATTGTATGTTCTATACTTCTTTGATGCTTGAAATCTTGTGTTTGAAATGTGTCTTGAATGATTCTTTAGTTCATGGGAACCCTAGGAATGCCTTGGAGTAGGAAAACTCTAATCAAAACAGTGGAACATAGGCTTCGACCAAGTGTCGCGCGTATGTGGAGATGAGCCTGCATATGCAGTTTGACTTTGCATACACAGGGTTGACTTTGTGCATGTGGACCGCGAATTAGAAAAACCCTCACCGACACATTTCCAACCCAGAGAGGACTTTTTTGAGGTCCCCCCATGGCAAAAAACTCTTCTCTTGATGTCTCCACTTGGATTGGGAAGCCTGGTCCTAATAAGGATTTTGTTGCTCCCTATGGTCTTTCTTGCATCTTTCCCTATGGTCAAATTAGGGTGGATGAGTCTTTTCTTCGTGTTGCTGCCAACTATTGGGTTCCTTTCCAGCATGTATTTTGCTTTAACGGAACTATGCCCCACTATTGAAGAATTTGCTGCTATCATGGGCGAATTGGAGATTGACAATCTCATTTTCCCTATCATGGGTGGGGATCTTCCTTCCTTGCTGCAGGTGGTGTTGGGTGTCCATGATGCCATAACCAATAGGTGGTGTGTCTTTGGCAAACTCAACCTTAGGCTGGTCTTTGATTATTTTTCCAGTTCGGCCCTTCTTGAGGGTGAGAGGCCACGATCGTACTACCTTCGTGCCTTTTGCTTATGTGCCCTTTCAAGATATTTCTTGGTCCAAAAGTCATATTGCATGGACCTTCGGATGTGCATGGCGGCTTATGAGCTAAAGAGAGGTAATCTAGTGGGCTTGATCTTGGCAGAATCTCCTAATGGTTTAGATGCATTTCAAAGGAAGGAAGCAAACTTTTTTGTGAGAAGTCCTCTTCTTCTTTAGGTATAATCCCCAACTTTTGCCTAGGCTCTCAACCTAGCGGGATTCCTCTAATTTTGCATGGATTGCCTTTCGAGTTTCAACCCATCGAGGCACCTTATATAGTCTTTCATCATCTTTATTTCTTTTTCTCACTCATGCTCTCTATTTTTTTTTCCAAATATGGCTACAAGAAAGTCTTCGATTGCTTCAACCTTCTAAGAGTGGCTTCAGTTGCTTCAACCTCCTACAATGCCCTTCAGCACCTACCTTCCTTGGCATCTTAAGGAATGCCAGCTTCATCAAAATGATGTGAGCTTTAAGGCGTATATGGAGCTTATGGGTTGCCTTAAGGAGACCAACATCTAATGGGTCATGGAATAGTGGCATATCTCAAGCATGGTCCACAGTTGCTATAAGGACCACTATGTGACTTGAGTTGAGCTTTGTTGCTGCTTTTACTACTCCACTTGTCGTATTGCAAGGCAATTTGGAGAATGTCAAAGAGCTCTTGATGATAAGGGTGCCTTCCACACTGCAATGTTCACCAATTGGATCTTGGGCAGCATTAGTGAAGCTTGGCCACGTCGTAGGGTGACAAAAGACATTGTTCCTCCCAAATACATCTACTCTACTGCATGCTACAAGTAGTGGTTAGAGGATGATATGAAGTGGATTTTGAGGAATGAGAAAGCTTATATGAGGACTAGCAAGAAGGCAAAGAGGATTGAGTAACCACTCTAATATGTCCCATATTTTACTTTTCTACACTTTTGTGATTCTCATGTTTTTGTTTTTGAATTTAATAAGGAATTGGAATGTTCCAAATCCCTTATGAAAACAATCTTATTATCTCTAAATTTAAGCAATGAGAGAATTTCCTTTTTATTATCTTTGCTTATTGCAATCTCATTTATTTATTTCTTTTTTTCCTTTTCTTTTTCTTTGTCCTTTGCGATGTATTTTTTGCCCATGACGTCCTTTGAGGAATTTTCACCTGCCCATGGTCTTTTCTCCTAGCCTAGACCGCCCTTTTAGGTTTTCAATCTAGCGAGGTTCTTTTGCCTTAATTTTTGCCTAGGCTGCCCTTTCAAGTTTTCAACATAGCAGGCTTTTTTTCTTTTTTTCTTTTTTTTCTTTTCTTTTAAATGTGGTATTTGCGGAGGCTATCCATGTTAATGGGGAAAAATAGCTCTTCCCCATCCAAATTTGTGATTCTTGTAGTACCTCCGGACATGATCTTCTTAATGATAAAAGGCCTAGACCACCTAGGCTTCATTTTTCCTCTTGGGTCAAAAGTCTCATCTCTAATCACCTTTAGGACCAAGTCCCCTCCTTTAAGATTTCTCGGTTTCACTTTCTTGTTGAATGCTCTAGAAATCCTTTTTGGTAGCCCTAGACCTTTTCTCATCTATCAAAGCCAATTGTTCATATCTCGCCTTAGCCCAATTCTCTTCTAGGACCTTGATTTCTACTAATACTCTCAAGGATTTTATCTCCACCTCAATAGGAAGCCCTGCCTCACTACCATAAACCAAAAAGTAAGGTGTTACCCTAGTCGATGCACAAATAGAATTCCTATAATCCTATAAGGCAAATGGAAGCTTCTCGGCCCAATCTTTGTATGTCACTACCATCTTGGCTAGGATATTCTTTACATTCTTATTAGTTGCTTCTACAGCCCTATTAGCTTGTAGTCAATATAGTGAAGACTTGTGATGCTCAATACTATATTCTTCTATAACCCTTCAGACTTCACCCCTAAAGTGAAAACCATTATCGAAGATGATCTTTTAGGGTACCCCAAACTGGCATATGATGTTATTTTCTAGGAACCAAGCCATATGCTTAGCCTTCAATACAAAATAGAAGGCTGCTTCCACCCACTTGGTAAAATAGTCATATGATGTTATTTTCTAGGAACCAAGGCATATGCTTAGCCTTCAATACAGAATAGAAGGCTGCTTCCACCCACTTGGTAAAATAGTTAGTTACTACCAGAATGTATTCGTGCCCATTTGAAGCCTTAAGAGTTATCCTTCCAATCACATCTATGCCCCAAACTGAGAATGGCCATGGAGAAGTCATGCTATACAACTCATTAGGCAGTACATGATTCAAGTTGGCATGTGTTTGACAATCATGACAACTTTTCACATAGTCCACACAATCGGTCTCCATCGTATTCTCCATTAGTACCCTATCCTTAGGATTTTCTTGGCTAACATTCTTCCATTCATGTGAGGGCCATAGATCCTTTGATGAACTTCTTTCATTACCTTTTCAACTTCTTTTCTCTTTAAGCAACGAAGGTGTATACCATCATAGGACCTTCTATAAAGTTGCCCTCCACATAGGATGTATTGTGTTGCCATCATCCTAATGGAATGACGTTCTCTCTTGTCGGCACCATCTGAATATGCCCTTAGTTCTAAGAACCTCATGACGTCATAGTACAATGGAACTTCCTCTTCCTCTATGGTCATAACTGAAACTTCGGTCTTTCTTTTATGCACTTCCTCATAACTTTTTTCAATCTCCAAGGCTCGTGTCCATACTCCACGGGTATCTCAACCATGAAAGCAAATTGGTTAAGGTATCAACAAATTGATTTTAAGCTCTAGGGATGTTGTGTACTCAATCTTGTCAAAGGTCTTGATTAAGTCTTCTAGGTATTGTTCATAAGGCTTCAAATGTTTTTCCTTTACCTTCCACAACCTTTGTACTTGAACTATAACCAAAGTTGAATCTCCAAGGACTTAGACCCCTTTCACCCCCAATTCTTGAAGAGCTTCCATTCCAGCAATACAAGCTTCATATTCAGCCATGTTAGTCATAGCTTCAAAGTTCAACTTGATTGCCAGGGGTATTTGAGATCCTTCGGGAGTGATTTAGAGTACTCCTATCCCATTCCCATATTAATTCACAGCTCCGTCAAAGTACATCTTCCATGTTCCTAACTCAATGTCCAAAATATCCTCTTCTGGAAAGTCTTCTTTACCATCTTCCCCTTCTATAGGATTCTCAACACAAAAATCTGACACGACACTCTCTTTTATAGTTTTTCTAGCCACATATTTCAAATCAAATTTTGCCAACAAAATCAACTATCTTGACAATCTTCCACTTAAACCAAGCTTCTCAAAGAGATACTTTAATGGGACCATTCTTGCTACCACCCATATTTGGAAGGGTAAAATGATTTCTCAATTTCTGTACGGCCCAAACAAGTGCGAAGCATGACTTTTCTATGGGAATGTATCTAGTCTCATAATCATGGAACCTCTTGCTTAAGTAGTATATGACCCTCTCATTCTTCTCATTAATAACATGTGCAAGCAAACTTCCAATTGCATCCCCTATGATAGAAAGGTATAGGAGTAAGGGTTTTCCATGTTATGGAGGCACTAGGACAGGTGGGTGGAGAAGATATTCCTGATAAGTTCAAAGGCCTTTTGGCACTCTTCGTTCCATGTGCATGGTTCATTCTTCCTTAGGAGTTTAAAGATGGGCTTACAAGTGGAAGTGAGCTTGGCAATGAATCGACTAATGTATTGTAGTTAGCCCAAGAAACCCCTTATCTCTTTCTCACTTTTGGGTGGAGGCATCTTTGATATAAACTCCACCAACAATTGTGATGAAACCCGATAACAATGATGGTTTGGAACCCCAAGATCATATAGACAAAATTTGTTGAGCCTTGACCCATCACCTAACCAGATGAAAAACCAAGACTACAATGGATTGAAACGCCACACCAAGAATTCCTAGGAAACTCTCAAGAATCAAGGTAATAAGTTTGGTTGTTTGAACGCCACAAGATTAACTTGATAAGTTCAAGAGTTCTTTTAAGAACTAAGAGGAACACAAGACCTCACAAGGAGAATAGTTTTCTGAAACTAAAAATTAAATTTAAAATTCGTAGTACCCACCTATATACCTAGAACAACCCTCTAAGAATAGACAAAGTCATAATTACAGCTAAAAAAACAGCACAAAAATTAACCTAAACAAGTTCCTTCGTTTTTTTGGTTTCTTGGACTCTTAAAGGCAGTCAAACATAGCTAATTAGCCTCTTTAATTGCTTTGATGACATGGACTAAGCCTTGCTTATTATTTAAGCTCATCTTGGTCTTTTCAGAATCAACCTAACTCTCTTGGACTAGCCCATTTAATGCTTTCTTGAAACGTTTAGCTCTAAGTCTTGTAATTGGGCCACTAGGAAGTGACAAAGGGTCATGTGCAAATTCAACTTCATTTCCACGTGTATAATCAATAGGACCAGCTCCTTGATTTGCATCATTCTCCCCCTCTTAAGAAGGATTTGTCCTCAAATCATCACCTACATCAAAAGGAGACAAATCAACAACATTAATGCTTGCACTAACACCATACTGACATGGTAAGTTAAGCTTGTAGGCATTATCATTGATGCGCTCCACTACTTGAAATGGTCCATCATCCCGTGGTAGGAGTTTTGAACACTGTTTTTCTGGAAAGCGGTCCTTCCTGAAGTGCAACCAAACCCAATCTCCTAGTACAAACACTACCTTCTTGCGTCCTTTGTTGGCTTGATGGACATATTGTTGAGTTCTCTTTTCGATGTTCAGCCGTGCCTTTTCATGAATCATCTTTACAAATTCTGCGTTCTTTTTGCCATCTAAGTTCACACGCTCACTCTAAGGTAAAGAAGTTAAATCCAAAGGTGACAATGGGCTAAAACCATAAACAATTTCAAATGGTGAAAACTTAGATGCAGAATGTATACTTCTATTGTAAGCAAATTCAACATGTGGCAAGCAATCTTCCCATGTTTTCAAGTTCTTTTCAATGATAGCGCGCAAAAAAGAAGACAAAGTTATATTTACTACTTCAGTTTAACCATCCGTTTATGGATGACAAGTAGTAGAAAATAACAACTTGGTTCCCAACTTTCCCCACAAAGTCTTCCAAAAGTAACTCAAAAACTTTGCATCCCTATCAGAAACGATGGTCCTAGGCATACCCTGTAACCTAACAATTTCTTTGAAGAACAAATCAGCTATATGTGATGCATCATCAGTTTTGTGACATGCAATGAAGTGTGCCATCTTGGAAAATCTATTTGCCACCACAAAAACTGAATCTCTCCCCCTCTTAGTCCTAGGTAAACCTAAAACAAAATCCATAGAAATATCAATCCAAGGTTCACTAGGTATTGGCAAAGGGGTGTACAAACCATGGGGTTTCAACTTAGACTTAGCCTGTTTAGACGTGATACACTTCTCACAGATTCTTTCCACATCACGCTTCATATGAGGCCAAAAAAAAAAATGATCATGCAAAATTCCTAAAGTCTTAGCTACACCAAAATGACCCATTAAACCACCACCATGAGCTTCTCTCACAAGCAATTCATGCAAAGAACACCTAGGCACACACAGTTTATTCTCCCGAAACAAAAATCCATCATGCCTATAAAACTTACCAAATGCCACTTTTTCACACGCATTGAACACATCACCAAAATCAGAATCTTGTGCCTACAAATCCTTAATGTATTCAAAGCCAAGCATTTTTGTATCTAAAATGGAAAGTAAAGCATACCTTCAGGACAATGCATCAGCCACCACATTTTCATTACCTTGCTTGTAGCTAATCACATAAGGAAATGTTTCAATGAATTCCACCCACTTGGCATGGCATTTGTTCAACCTTTTTTGTCCTTTCAAATGCTTCAAAGATTCATGATCTGCGTGAATCACAAATTCCTTTAGCCATAGGTAGTGTTGCCAATTTTCCAAAGCCCTTACCAAGGCATACATCTCCTTATCATAAATGGGGTAATTTAGGGCTGCACCACCCAACTTGTCACTAAAATAAGCAACTGGACAGCCTTCTTGCATCAAAATAGCTCCAATACCTATTCCTGAAGCATCACACTTAATTTCAAAAGTTTTAGCAAAGTTAGGTAAAACAAGCAAAGATGCATTAGTTAACTTTTCTTTGATCTGATTAAATGCATTTCTTGTTCTTTCCCCCACTTAAACGGCACATTTTTCTTGATGACTTCAGTAAGAGGGGCGGCTAAGCTACTAAAATCATGCACAAACCGTCTATAGAAACCAGCTTAACCGTGGAAAAGTCCTCACTTGGCTGATTGTTGTAGGCGTTGGCCACTCTTGGATTACCTTCACCTTTTCCTCGTCCACCTCAATTCCTCTTTTACTAACAACAAAACCAAGAAACACAAGCTTATACGTACAAAAGGTGCACTTTTTGAGGTTAGCAAACAATCTTTCTTCCAAATTTTTTCTATAAATTAGGATATCATCAAAATACACAACTACAAATCTGCCAATAAATTGATGCGAACCTCAATTGACACGTCTTGAGACCCAACAAGAATATTGGAATATTTACCCAAGAAAGCTAAAATTCATATTTTGATTGAACCCTGGCCCCACGTTTATAAGTGAAACGTGAAACAAAGGTATAAGCAACAGACCTTGACCCAGTGATTATAAATGAATCACGAACCGAAGGTATAAATTTTG
>JAVQMG010000115.1:11272500-11400000 GCA_032878915.1 Castanopsis chinensis | reverse complement strand
AATCGAACTTCAAGAAACTAATTCAAAATAATCTAGCAGTAATTCAAAATGAGAAACAACCGAAACTCATCAAAAAGGTCAAGAACTTGAATAAGGTGAGGAACAAGATTGAGAAATTTTCTTTTCTTTTTTTTTTTTCTTTTTTTTTTTTCTAAGTAAGGAACAAGAAATAGAATGAAAATAAAAGATAGTCAAACTTATCTTAGAACCAAAGCTCTGATACCAAAATGATATAAACTCCACCAACAATTGTGATGAAACCCGATAACAATGATGGTTTGGAACGCCAAGATCGTGTAGACAAGATTTGTTGAGCCTTAACCCATCACTTAACCAGATGAAAAAACAAGACTACGATGGATTGAAACGTCACACCAAGAATTCCTAAGAAACTCTCAAGAATCAAGGCAATAAGTTTGGTTGTTTGAATGCCACAAGATTAACTTGATAAGTTCAAGAGTTCTTTTTAAGAACTAAGAGGAACACAGGACCTCACAAGGAGAATAGTTTTCTGAAAACCAAAAATTAAATTTAAAATTCATAGTACCCATCTATATACCTGGAACAACCCTCCAAGAATAGGCAAAGTCATAATTACAGCTTAAAAAACAGCACAAAAAATTAACCTAAACAAGTTCCCACGTTTTTTTGGTTTCTTGGACTTTTAAAGGCAGTCAAACATAGCTAATTAGCCTCTTTAACTACTTTGATGACATGGACTAAGCCTTGATTATTATTTGAGCCCAACTTGGTCCTTTCAGAATCAGCCCAACTCTCTTGGACTAGCCCATTTAGTGCTTTCTTGAAACGTTTAGCTCTAAGTCTTGTAATTGGGCTACTAGGTAGTGACAAAGGGTCATGTGCAAATTCAACTCCATTTCCACGTGTATGATCAGAAGGACTAGCTCCTTGATTTGCATCAATCTCCAATATGACTTTAATCTTGGATGGGTCAACTTCTATCCCTCTATCACTCACTAGGAAGGCTAGCAATTTTCCGGCCATTACCCCAAAGGTGCACTTTTTTGGGTTCAACCTCAATCTATATTCTTTAATCCTCTCAAAAAACTTCCTCAAGTTTACGGTGTGGCTTTCTCTATCCTTGGATTTCACAATCATAACGTCAACATACCAAAGGAGCGATCTTGATTTAGTTGCATCCCGAAAAACCATACATGAAAGACATTAAGGCACTTCCCACCATGTTATCCACCAAGACATCAATGTGAGGGAGAGGGAAGTCATCCTTAGGGCATGCCTTATTCAAGTCTCTAAAATCTACACACATCCTTACCTTTCCATCCTTCTTAGGTACAGGCATGACATTGGCTATCCATTCAGCTTGGTGTATGGGTTTAATGAACCCTACCTTTAATTGCTTAGTGACTTCCTCTTTATCTTTAAGAGCCATTCGGTCCTCATTCTTCTCAATTTTTACTTGATGTGCACCATGTGGTCATGAGTGTCAATGTGATGTTGAGCTATCTCAGGGTCAATTCCAAGAATATCTTCATAGGACCATGTAAACACCTCTTGAAATTCCATGAGGAGTTCTTGAAGATCCTTTATTTCTTTTTCATTTTGGGTTGAACCAATTTTAATTAAGCATGGATTCTCATTACTGCCCAAATTAATAGTTTCAAGAGTTGGTTCCAGGGGTTCAATTTTCTTTTCCAATTGTTTATTTATTTCATTTTCAAATTCATTTGAATCATTTAAGTGCAGAATTTCGATGTTATGAGACACATCAAAGTAAGCCAAATCAATATTCATCTTATTGAAAATATTGAAAAGTACATTGGAACTTAAATTACAAAAAAATTTCCCATGTTCTTAGAAAACCCAACCCAAGTCCAATTATTAAGAGGCCCCATAATAGGCATGATGAATTTGGAAGCATTACTTGGCTCTTCATTGGTGATGACAAACACGTCTCCACTCATTTTCATCAAGTTCTTCACTATTTAAATGTCCATGCAATTCATCTAGTCAACCTTTTCTTGCATTTCTTTGATCACTACGGTATGCTTTTCCTTAATAGTGAGTTTTTCATTAAAAAACATTTCTCAACCCGGATACATCCTTCCATCTTTACCTACCCAAGTTTCGGGGAAGCCACAATAAGGGAAGACTCCTCCTTCTTCCACGAAACTCTCATTAAGAGTGCCATGGTTTTTCTTGATTCTATCGTAACCTTCAAAGACTCCTAGACCCTCCTTGGTCACTTGAGTCTTATGTTAGGGAACTCAACTGCCCCTTTTCCTTCTTTTCCATGGCCCATGTCAGGCATGTATCTCATATTCTTCATCATTGCAATTACCTCATGGCTATAATATGGGAACAAGTCGGTAGCATATCTCTCATCCTTCAACCTATAGTCAACCATATTCACGAACTCAAAGCCAATCATTTGAAACTCACTCCCTCCTTCTTCGATTCCACTAAACAGTGCTAAAATTTCCCCATCTCCAAGCACTATGGCAATCCTTCCTTTCCAGGGGATTGCCCCATTGGGGTGAAGCCAAGCCCTTCCTAAGAGAAGGTTGTAATTTGGGGTAATGTACATGACATCAAATTCCACAATTGTTTCCATTGGCCCAATCTTACAAGGAACCTTAAAGGTACCCATGACCTTCCTTGAAGTGTTGTCATATGCCTTTATAGTCAAGGGAGAAGGAATAATGGTCTCCATGTCTAGGCCAACAGTGAGGGCTATCCTAAAAGGACAAACATTCAAGGTGATCCATTTTGAATAAGAACCATTAGAACCTTAACACCCATGCATTTAATGGTGATTTGCTAAGGTCTGGTGTAAGTCACTCCTTTGAGAAGGAGATCTTCATTGGAAAAGGCAAGGAAGGGGTGTGAGGAGCTCTTAACCCCCATAAGGGGTAAAACTTCTTGTGGCGTAGTTTCTATAGATACTTTTTTCCCATTCAAGGCATCCAAGAGAGCCTTAAGATGTTTTTGAAAGGCCATGAGTAGGCCCTACATGGATACATGAGCTTGGGTCTTATTTAATTACATTAGGACCCTATCCTCTTCTTCTTTGTCTCCTTTAGGTCCTGTGGGTTTGGACCCTTCTCTTAGATCCCTACTAGGATGATCCTTTTTCCAAAAATGATAGCTTGTAGTGCTTCCCACTCTTAGTGATATTTGCTACATTGTCCTCTAAGACTTTTTTCTTCAATTCTATCACCCCTTTAGGAAGTATTTTCTTATATCACTACCGCCCCCTTTAAGGCTTCATCTTCTTCATCCCATATCCCTTGTACTTCTACAGCATTGACATTGACATTTGTGGTCTCTATCAACTTCGAGCAATCCCATTCAACTTCGAGCAATCCCATTCAACTTCATCTATTTTCACCCAATTTTGATATGGAAGGGGAGCCCTATGGTAATCACGCAAAGGGTTCTTTCTAATGTTGGGTTTGGTGATGATGTTGGGATTTAGGAGGGTTCCATTGGCTCAATGCCATATTCTTACCTCCGTGATTGACTTAGGTGTGGGCCATTTCTTGATAGCCTTCACATTTTTCTCATCCACCTTAATTCCTTTCGAAACAACATAACCAAGAAACACAACTTTGTTTTGCAAAAAGAACATTTCTTTAAATTGGCATATAGTTTTTCTTTTCTTAAAACATCAAGCACACAATGCAAATGATCAATATGCTCATCTAAGTTCCTGCTATACACCAAAATATCATCAAAATAGACCACAACAAGTCTGCTTAGAAATGCATGTAATGCATGATTCATTAACCTCATGAATGTATTTGGCACATTAATTAGACTAAAAGGCATTACCAACCACTCATACAATCCATAATTATTTTTAAAGGCAATTTTCCATTCATCACCCTCCTTCATCCTAATTTGATGATATTTACTTTTCAAATCAATTTTTGTGAAAATACATGACCCATGCAATTCACCCAACATGTCATCTAGCCTAAGAATGGGACGTCTATACTTTACTGTAATGTTGTTAATAGCCCAGCAATCAACACACATTCTCCAAATTCCATCCTTCATAGGCACAAGTAGCACCAGCATTGCACACGGGTTCATGCTTTCTCTCACTTGTCCTTTGGTCAACAACTCCTCAACTTGCCTTTGAAATCCCTTTATCTTTTCCAGATTACTCTTATAGGCTGGTCGGTTAGGAATTGTCGCACCTAGTTTAAAATCAATTTGATGCTCTATTCCTCTAATATGTGGCAATCCACTAGGCATAATGTTAGGAAACACGTCCTCATATTCTTGCATCAAAGAGACAACAACACTAAGAAAAGATTCGTCAAATTTGTTAGTATTAAAACATGCCTTTTTTTCAAGATTACAAATATGACTTAGCATAAAAACTCGTTTTTTTTTTCTCTCATTTTCTTCACTCTCTCATTTCTTTTCACTCTCTTTTTTCCCTTCACTTTCTTTCTTATCATCTTTTTTTGAACTCTCGGTCTCACAATTTTTTTTCATCTCATTCTCTCTTTTTAATTTCATTTGATCTTCATACGCTTGTCTTGGAGTCAATGGTACTAGAGTAATGGTTTTATTGTCTTTTACAAAAAGATGCATATTCTTGAACCCATCATGATTGACCTTCCAGTCAAATTGTCACAGCTTGCCCAACAATATGTGACCCACATGCATTAGAACAACATCACAAAGTAATTTATCCTTGTACTTCTCAATTGAAAAATAAACTAGCACTTGCTTATTTTCCTTAACCTCCCCACACTTATTCAGCCACTGCAACTTATATGGTCTAGAGTGTTTCAAGATAAGTAAATTCAAATTTTCAACTAAAGTAGTGCTAGCCATATTAGTACAACTTCCCCCATCAATGATCATACTACATACCTTGTTGTTGGTATAGCATCTAGTATGAAAAATATTCTCCCTTTGTTTTTCCATGTCATCCTCTTTGACTTGGGCACTTAAAGCACGCCTAGCCATAAGTGACTCACCCTCCATTGGATACTCTACTTCATCGTCATAAGCATCCCCAGGTGATGGCATTTGGTCATCATCACCCTAGCTTTCAATTTCCTCCTCTTCATCAACACATGTGATCATGGTCCTCTTATTTGGGCATTGTGAAGCTATGTGACCTACTCCTAAACAACGAAAGAACTTAATATCACGATTATGAGTTTGAGATTCAGTTTTACCTTTGTTGCCACAGGGAACTTCATCTATCCTTTTTGGTGGTTCGGTTTTGGACTTAAAAACAACATCTTCATCTTTCCTTCCATTCGACCTTCATGAAGTAGAGGAACCTGGATTTTGAAATGACCAAATTCTTTTCCTTTTAAGTAGCCGTTCCATCTTTATTACCATGTGCACCATGCCCTCTAACTCCATGTAGTGTTTATGAGAGGCCGTGAAAATTGGGGCTCTCTCAAAAAGAGATTTTGGTGCTTTTAAGGGCACCTCTCTTTTTGGGTAAGTGTTGTGGAGTCACTACTTAATTTTTATACAAAAAAGAAAAAATAAATACAAAATTACATGATCAAAATGCTTCATTGTCATTGATTGAATAAAACTAAATACGAGCTTGATAAATTGAATCTTACAAGGTTTTGAGTCCTAGTTACAATTTATGCAAAAGAATACATAGCTTTTTGTCCTAGTTACAATCTACCCAAAAATAAAAAGAAAGAAAAAGCACAAATCTTCTTGTCCAAAAGAACTAAGTTCAAGGGTTAGGTTACAGAATAAGAAGGTGTTAGGCACTCATTCCGCGTAGACAGAGTCTAGTTTTCTAGACTTTAATGACCTATATACCCTTTTTGCATGATGTGAATGACATGTTGCATACATGACACACTTAACCAAAACTGACTCACATAAATCTATCTTATGAATGTATCCTCTTTTTATAAAAATTCAGATCTATTTTGTGAATTAAAAAAAAAAGATTAATTTGATTAATTGAAAGGAATCCAAATCTATTTTTGGTGTAAATAAAAAGAACAAGGTTTTTGCTAAAAAAAATATCAGATCTACTTTGAAGCAAAGTTAAAAATGGTGATTTTTATTAAGAAAAAAAATCAGATCTGTTTTGTGAATAAGAAAATCTGAATTTGTAGAGAAAAAAAAAATCAAATCTGTTTTTTTATGAATAAAATAAGAAAAAATACATTTTTTAGAAGAGAAACTACACTCATGAGATAAATCTATTTTTCATACATCTATCAAAAATCATCTCAACTTTTGACTTCTTTTAAATTTCAAAATCTACTATTTTGTGACAAAGAAAAATTTTCTTAAAAAAATCAAATTTGTATTTAATGAAAATACAGATCAATTTTGTGCGTTAAAAAAAATCAGATCTGTATTTTATGAAAATACAGATCAGTTTTTATGGTTAAAATAAATCAGGTCTACATTTAATGAAAATACATATCAGTTTTTTAGAATTAAAAAAATGAGATCTATATTTAATGAAAATAAAAATCAGTTTTTAATCTATAAAATCAGATCTGAAAATTCAGATCAGTTTTTAGTTTAAAAAGATCTTTGTTAATTAGCAAATTTTGAGATTCAAGAGAAAGATTACAATAAACAAAAGAATCATCTAAGGACATATTTAAAGAAAAATTTCAAACCAAACATGGTAATTACATCAAGAATTAGAAATAATATAACATCCTAAGCCTATTCATGCATCATCCATCAAAATTAATAGAAAGGAACCAAAAAAAAAAAAGGAAAAAAAGAAAAAGAAAAACTGCCTCTTGCATGAGCATGCTCTTCTTTGTGAAGGAATATTTTAGGGTTCAAAGAAATTTATTCAATTCTCTTTGAAGCCTAAAATATTTTGCTTACAGAAAAAAAATTTCTAAGGCAAGAGCCTCTAGAACATTTTTAACGTAAGAGGGAAAAGAAAAGAAGAGAAGAGCCAGAAAGAGAGAGGGGGGGCAGAGAGCGTGAAAAAGTATCTTGAATTTTGAGAGGCATCCTCTATTTATAGAGTTTGGAACGTTTGAAAAATTAGTTAAATGATTAGAATAGGATGTGTCCTTATCTCTAAAAATCGAAAAGGATGAGCTTTATCTCAATCCAGGTCCCCTCGGGCTATGGCCTTCTTGGGTGCCAGTCCCGTGTTTGAGTTCTAGTCCGTTTTGGACTCATTTTTTGAGGTTTTTTTAGTCGGGACTTGCATTTAGACACGTTTTTAATCCATATTCTAAAAATTAAACTCTTTTTCTGATGATTCAAGTCTCTACAGCAATGATTATCTTGTAGATAAACACTCCAAAAGTCTTGATTATCCACAACTTTGTAGTTATTTGAATATTCTCTTTATTCCCATGCAAGCAAGCCTATTTTTGACGCTAACTAACAACCAATCACAAAATTATTTAACTTATTTTAATTGTTTAGCCAATCATAATTAATCATGTGTGGTTCGTTCCACCTAAACAAAATGTATGTAGATTATGCAAACTTGATCATGTGATATCTTTCAATCCGACGGTCCGATTTGGAAATTGGACATACCGTCGCAACTGCTAGAATCTCAAGATCATTTTTATGATATGTAATGAATGAATTAATACATGTAATGCTACTCTAAATTTTGGGTATATGAATGGTCATTCTAGTCATGTTGGTAATGTCCCGATTCAGCCCATTCAAAAGCCTTGCCATGCTAGCTTATCCTCCTTTACATTAGCCTGAATCATGGCGATCTCCATATCCATATAGTATTCATCTGCGCTCCTATGGCCCTGAGTAAGACTTTGTAATTTCTAATACAAGTCCTTATAGTAGTGAACAGGGACAAATCGCCTCCTCATGTTGGCCTTCATTTCTTCCCACATCTTAATAGGCCTCTCATGGTTTCTCCTCATGTTCATCACAAGTTGATTCTACCATATAATAGGATAGTCAATAAACTCAATGACAACAAGTTTTACCTTTTTCTCCTCTGAGTTGCTGTGGCACTCAAAAATCAACTCCCCCTTCTTCTCCCATTCCAAGTATGCTTCAAGATCAGTTTCCCTTGGAATGATGGTATCTTCATTTTGATGTTTCCTAGGTTTCTATTAGTTCCATCTTGCCATCTTGGATCTCTTTGGAAACCTTTACCACACCTTTCTCTCCTTGGCACAAACCTGCCCTTATCGTTCAATGAAGCTTGATCCTCTTCATTTTCGAACTCATCCTTATGGTCATCATCAGAATCATCCACGTGCGCACGCCTTTCTTGCCTTCTAGCATTAGGGACTCTTCGGGGACGCTTCTCACGTAAAGTAGCAATAATAATGTCTTGCCTATCCATCTGATCCCGAATCTCATTAAACACCACGTTCATGCATTCAAATTGTTGTTGCATAGCTTGCAACATGAAAGACGAATCCTCCCCTCCTTCTTTGTTTGATGTGTCACCCTTGGAAGACATATTTTTGAAACTATAGAGAAACATTTGAAATAATTCCTCATAACACTCCCTCACATGTTTGCACTCGAATTATGTCACTCGCACTCATGTTTCACTCTTAAATTGGCTTTTTCTCGACATTAGTCTCACACTTTCTTGCCTTTTTCCACTCGTAGCTTCCCTTTTTCAGTTCTTTACTAAGCTAATAAACTTGATCAAGAAATTCAACTTGTATTATTTAAACCAATACCGACGGCACGAAAATATTATAGAAACAACGAATCAAAGGAAGAGGAAAAAAAAAATTTTGGTTTTAGGGAACTGAAACTACAAACAATATATATATATATATATATATATATATATTTTGTATTGTTTTCTTTTCTAAAGTCTCTTTCTATTTTTTTTTTTTTTTTTTTAACTTGGTGTACGATTTTAACTTGGTGCATGACACAAAACAAGAACAAGGAATAATGAACACAAACAAAACAAGATAGGATGATAACAAGAAGCAAAAGATAAAAGGATAGTAAACCTAATTTTACAACTTGGGCTCTGATACCATATGATGCGAACCTTAATCAACACACTTTGAGACCCAACAAAAAATATTGGAATATTTGCCCAAGAAAGCTAAAATTCAGATTTTTGATAGAAAACTCTAATCCAAAGTCTATAAATGAAACTTGAACCAAAGGTATAAAGTAATAAACCTCAACCCAATGATTATAATTGAATCACGAATTGAAGGTATAAAATTTGAACTCCACAAGGAAGAGTCCTTGATAAGTTCATAAGCTCTTTGAAGAACCAATAGAAGAAGCAAACCTCATGTTTGTCTTGATTGTCATTCAAAATTGATCCCCTGATTAGAATAAGTGCATGTTATTTATAAAACATGGCTAAAAATAGGAAAGTAGATAAAAAATGACTAAATAATAGAAGCCTAAAATTAAGGTTAATTTAGTCTGAAATTAGCAGCTCCTCTATGCCAAAAATAGACTGAAATGGTCAAGGAAATCACGCCTATGGAAGGCAAGTCAATCAACCAATTAGTTGATATGGAACTGGAATGTCAATCAGCTCCTCCATGCCAAAAATAGACTGAAATGGGTAAGGAAATCACGCCTAAGGAAGGCAAGTCAATCAGCCAATTAATTGGTATGGAACTAGAAAGTCAATCAGCCATTAATCAACACTATTGCTATAGAAATTACGCCCAATTAAGCAAAATAGGCCCTATCAATAGTTTTGATTAAATTTATTATGCCTTCATCTTCCTTTAGGCCAAGCTTGGAATGCTCCGTTTTAGAATCATAACAAATTTCTCGAATCAACCCATTAAGTGCTTCTTGAATCTTGCTGTAGTAATAGGCCAAACTGGAACATGCAATGGATCCTTTAATGGTGTTTGTTGATTCTTATCATGGGTGAATGGCTATTCATTTTCCATATTATAAAAATGTCATTTACTCACCAATGAATATGGAAAATATTCTAAATGGGCTGTCAAGTACGAGGATCCAAGAAGCTGATTTATTTCTATTGTTGACACCTCCTCCCTTCGCCTCCCATTTGCGTACGTATCTAGCCCAATATCTAAATCAATACATATTAGCTCATTAACTACCACAATTAAAAATAATAAAATAGTCTATCTTTTTTTCAACATGCGATTAAACATTTTCACTAATTCCTTATTTTCCATATTAATTCCCACATTTTTAAATTTATATTGTAATATAGATCCATTTTAGTTAATTAATATTAAAATGGTCCATCACTTTTTCTAATGTATTTAAGATTTTATAAAAGAATTAATGGAAGGTAAATAAACATTTAATTTTGCTAGTTTATCATTTGTCTTTAATTTGACTTTCCTCAAAATATGGATATAAGTTAATATTTTACTTTTATTTCATTAAATGAATGAGTGTTCCTCTCACTTATGGATGAATGCTTAAGATGGAATATAATACAATGGATGTTTCCTTATAATCCTTCCATTTCTTTCTAATAAACTCCTAGATATAGGAATAAAAGAAAATTATTTTATTATTATTTTATGTTCTATTTCTTTATCCATTTTGATGCAACGAATGTGATGGACTATTTATGTATGGTTTAGAAACAATAAAAGGGTTGAGTTACTTAGAATACATTGATAGGTGGATAAGTATTTCTGCAAGAGCACTTAGTTCCAAATAGCACACAAAGGCTAACAATTCATTCTTCAATTACCAAAACTGATTTACAAAAAGCTTACATTCTACTAATTATACTAGTTGTTTGGCATTGACAGCCTCTAGATGGTTGACAAGTGTCTAAATCCTATCAATTAATGCTTAAGAAATCATCTAACTAACTAACTAATTAGCTATAACAAGAATAGGATATATCTACTTGAAATTTCCTTGCAGCACATTCCCAAATAAATTGTTGAGTTCTCCTTTTTTTATATCTAATTAATGTCGATGATGGGTTGATACAGCTTTTTATAATCAATGTTTATGATGTTTGTCGAAATTCTTACCTTTGTAGCATAGTTGTGATTTGATTTTGAAAAAAAAAGTAATGCTATAACTACAAACTATTTTACAATATTTTTACAAATTGTTGATGTGACTAATTTTTTACTGGCTTTCATCTAAACCCACCATTAACATCAGTTTTTCATTTACCAATAACCATTCACCGATTTGTAAAATTTCTCGTAAAAAAGTTTGTATTTCTAGCATTACTCTTGAAGAAAATATATTAGGTCATTTGTTAGGATATATGCCCTTAAATCCTATTGTATGATGCTATGTATGACATTATGTATGACATTATGTATGACTTAATGTTGTGTTTAATAAAGTTGTTTATTTTTTTTTATCTAAAATAATGGTAACATGAATATTTGGACATTATCATATAGTCCATGAGATGCATAGTATGTGATTTATGTGAAAAGTCACAGAAGATATAAATCACAAGTTCTTTGTAAACTCAGAATTTGTAGTTCGTAGTCGGTGATGAAATTGGGCATTTCATCTGCGAAGACTATAACGTATCAACTAAGATGATTTGTCTTGATCATGGAAGTGGAGACTTCTAGTTGATATGTTGATATGTTTTAAGAGTTAAGACATATTGAACTGGACCGCTGTGAGATTTATTATTCTCCTAACGACTGTCAAATGAATAATAAATCTCACGACTTTTATTTGCATGAACTCTTAATCCTGGGGGAATAATGGACCTGATCATGACGTGTAGGTTGCTTTGATATATCAGGAGTGAGATCTAAAATAACGGTCAAAACCTCAGTATGTTGGGCAGCCACATTTAGTGTTGATGGAACATATATTCTCAAGATGGAATTCATAGTCTCTTAACGGAGATACAAAATATTCCCTTGAGATAAGTTTAATGGGTTTGGTTATTCAGAGAGTTAGGCCTAACCACTTTGGTAAGAAATTACTAAAGTATATATTTATGAAATTGGATTTCATAAATATATGATGAATAACTTTAAAGGATTAAACCGGGTACTCAAGGATAAGATGTAGTAATTTACAAAGTGGCAGTCTACGTTCATGACTTTGTATTACTACGAATATTTTATGAAGGGGTTGCGTGTAAAATAAAGTCTTGGGATATAATTTATTAATAACGCCTAGAGTGCAATTATATTTATATAGTGGTATTAAATATAATTAATGGTAACTTTGGACTTGTCAAGAGTTGACGGAAAAGCCCAAGGCCCATTAGAGCTAGTGTCTTATTGGTCTCTTTTGGTCCCATTCCAAGCCACACATTAAAGCCCAATTGGGAAGGCCCAATAGGCCAGCCCAATTAGATAATCAGTTAGTTATAAAGGGAGAAACATACAGAATTTTTTAATGCGGATTTTATCGTAGAGAAAAGAAATAGTGTGAGACACATTTTCATTCTCCCTTTGGAAACTGATTGAGAGACCACACATCTTGGGCGTAAAGTGGAATTGGAGTGAAGATTAAAATTTTTCCCAAGTGCTTCTAATCTTTGTTTTAAAATTCTCCACACCAAGGTATGCTATCTTGTTCTTAAATTCTGAAATTTACAGAGTGCATGTTGTCAATCATGAATGAAATAGATCCTTATTTGTTGCTTCCGCTGTGTGTTTTGTATAAGATACAAAACCAGATTTTTATCAAACAATTGGTATCAGAGCCAGGTTTTCATATCATGATTGTATAATGTGTGATTGAATTTTAAAAATTAAGAAAAACCGTTATCTTTGTGTTACAATTTTCTGCATCTAGTTATGGTGTTGTGCCATGTTTTTATTTTTCATGGAACCCACATATTATATATAACTTAATGCAGTGGGATTGAACAGTGTCAAATCTTGTTCATGGTGCGATTTTTTTTTGTCGTTGGCTGGATACAGTTATTCACTGTTGAAGAAACTGCTATCCTGATTGCACCGTTTGACCCTCTATTCATGCAGGTTTTGCATGGCCTGAACGTACTCCATGGATTGGTCATATTGCATGAATTAAAGCAAGAAAGTACTGCTTGGTGTATTTAAGTGCATGATTTGAATGCCATTTCACGGATTGAAAATCTTGCATACATGGCTTGCATTGTTTGACTTTTCAAAGATCCCTTTTGTCTTGCATGCTTTATGGCCATGGAAAGGTTGAAGTTTTTCACAAACGGATTTCAACAATCTAAACTATTATATTATATTATATATATATATATAATATAATATAATATATATTTTTATAAATATATATATGAGTTTACGTTACGTTATATATATATTTATATATAGTAATGCTAGTTTAATAAAATTTATTCCTAATGAAATTAGGATTATGTTTTTTAAGTGTCTAGCATTATTATGGTCTTTGACCTTAAAAACCTTTATTTTTAAAATATCTAGAGGGAGAGAGATACAAGAGTTGGATCTCACGGCCTCCATTGTTGGTTCATAGTAATGTGAAATATATACTTTGTCTTTGCTTCGAGCTTAGCATTCCATGCGGAGAGTATTTATTTCATGGTCCTACAAGATTGAATTTCCTAGTTTATAGTGGTTTGATAAACACCTTGTCTTAGCTTCGAGCTTTGCATTCCATGCGGAGGGTGTTTTATCATGTTACTACAAAATAAACTTGTTAAAGGGATGAAATGTGGCTACACATGATTCTAGACAATGGTATACACTAGACTAAGTATTTTAGTATCCTCTATGCTGAGTTCTTGCTATTATTACTTAGAGACTAAATGTAAAACGGCATATTATTAGTGTTTGATAAGAGTTATCATGATAGCACTAATAATGAGAGTAATTCTCAATCAATCATAGTATTTAATGTTCACTCTATGCTGAGGGATATTGAATATGGGATTGGGTTGTCGTTGCATATATTATTTTATGGTTTTATTAAGGTTCCATATTATATGCTTATATGCTAAATTTGATAATGTCCAGTTTACTTATTATATTCATGTTTATTATTTTCAGATTTAAATCATGGCATCATTTAGCCCACTTGTTGCTATTCTTAATCAAAACAAACTGACTGGATCCAATTATGTTGACTGGAAAAGGAATTTGGACATTGTTCTTACTGCTGAAGAGCACAAATATGTGCTTACTCAACCATGTCCTAAGTTTCCTTCATTAGATGCTCCTCTTGAGGAAAAACAGCGATATGATCGTAGGCAGAAATCTAATAAGATGGCCAAGTGCTACATCCTAACATTTATCTCAAATGTTCTACAGCATCAAATGCAGGATGTAGAACATGCTTCGGACATTATGCAAAGTCTGAAGGAGATGCTTGGTGAGCAAGGCCGGTCTGCAAGGCAAGAAACCATGAGGCAAATTTATAATACCAAAATGGCTGCAGGAAGTTCAGTAAGGGAGCATTGTCTTAGGATGATTGCTAATTTGAATACATTAGAAGTTTTAGGTGCTGACATTGATGAAGAATCCCAAAAGGATATGATACTCCAGTCACTATCAGAATCATTCAAGGAATTCAGGCTTAATTATAATATGAACAAAAAGATTTACTCTTTGTCTGAATTAATGAATGAGTTAGTGGCGGCGGAAGGCATCCTTGGTACTTCTAGTGTTGAAGCCAATGTGGGTGAAGCTTATACTTCTCAACCTAAGTCGAAAGGCAAAGGTAAGAAGAAGAAGAAGGACTTCACTAGGAAAAATAGTAAACAAATTGCCTTAGGGGTTGCTGATAAAGGAAAGCAAAGCAAAGCAAAGCAAAGCAAAGGAAAGTGTTTCCATTTTGGTGAGAAAGGACATTGGAAGAGGAATTGTCCAATATTCAAGGCTGCCAAGAATAAGGGTATGAAAAGTTCCTTTCTTCTTGAAATATGTTTAGTACAGAATCCAACAGATTCCTGGTGTGTGGATTCAGGTTGTACTAATCATATCTGCAATTCTTTGCAGGGGTTCCAGGAGACCAGAAAGTTGAATAAGGGAGAACTATTTCTTACTTTGGCTGATGGGAGTAGGATTCCGGTTGTAGCTGTTGGAGTGTATAATTTGTGTTTTAAGTCTAGAGTGTTAATATTGGAAGACTGTTTGTATGTACCTAATGTTCGTAGGAATTCAATTTCTGCAACTTATTTAGGTAAACATGGATATTGTGTTATCCTGAAAGATAATGTTGTAATAAAAAAGGATAAAATGTTTATCTGTTCTGGCAATATTGTGGATGGTCTTTATATTTTAACTCCTGACATGCATGAATATACAATTCTGAAATAGATAATAGCTCTCATGTAAAATCATTAAAGAGAAAGTTTCCTTCTACTAGTGAAGCATATCTTTGGCACTTGCGTTTGGGTCATATCAATTCAAGTAGGATTCAAAAACTAATCAAAGATGGACTTTTACAGCCTATGGACTTTGATGGTTTTCCAGTTTGCGAATCTTGTTTGGAAGGTAAAATGACCAAACGGCCTTTTAATGCAAAAGGTAGAAGAGCCCAAGATTTGCTAGAACTAGTGCATTCAGATGTATGTGGTCCTATGTCAATCCAAGCAAGAGGTGGTTATGATTATTTCATTACTTTCATTGATGATTACTCTAGATTTGGTTATGTGTACCTAATAAAACGGAAGTCCGAAACCTTTGAAAAGTTCAAAGAGTTTAGGGCTGAAGTTGAGAATCAATTAGGTAAACGCATAAAGGCCATTCGATCTGATCGAGGTGGCGAATACCTTCTTGGTGATTTCAAGGATTACTTGACTGAAAATGGGATTATGTCCCAGTTGACTGCACCTGGAACTCCACAACAAAATGGTGTAGCAGAAAGAAGGAATAGGACTCTTTTGGATATGGTTAGATCCATGTTGAGTTATTCGACTCTACCAATTTCCTTTTGGGGATATGCCTTAAATACTGCAATGTATCTTCTGAATTTAGTGCCTTCGAAGTCTGTTCCTAAAACACCTGTAGAGTTGTGGAATGGGCGTAAGCCTAGTATGAGACATCTCCACATTTGGGGTTGTCCAGCACATGTGTTGAAAGGAAAGTCTGACAAGTTACAGTCTAAAACAGAAGTGGTTTTCTTTGTAGGGTATCCAAAAGGAACTGTTGGAGGTTTGTTCTATAGTCATAAGGATAATAAAGTGTTTGTTAGTACAAATGCCAAATTCTTGGAAAATGACTATATGAATGATTATACTCCTAGAAGTAGAGTTGTCTTGGCTGAAATGAATGAACCTGTAGTTGAACAACCAATGGATGAAACTAGGGATGATGTGGTTGTATTAGATACACCACAAGATATTACTCATGAGATGTCTAGTACACAGGTGCCTCGTCGTAGTGGGAGAATTGTTCGGCCTCCTATAAGATTTATAAGTTTGGGAGAAACTTATGAAGCTATCTCAGAAGAGGCTGAATCGGATCCTTACACTTATGATGAAGCCATGAATGATATAGATGCACATCATTGGATCCAAGCTATGAAATCTGAATTGGATTCTATGTATTCCAATCATGTATGGGATCTTGTAAAGGCGCCTAACGGCATTAAACCTGTTGGTTGCAAATGAGTTTACAAGAGGAAGAAAGGGATAGATGGAAAGGTTGAAACCTTTAAAGCAAGACTAGTGGCGAAAGGGTACACACAAAAAGAAGGCATTGATTATGATGAAACTTTTTCGCCAGTAGCCATGCTTAAGTCTATCAGAATTCTCTTATCCATTGCTGCTCATTTTGATTATGAGATTTGGCAAATAGATGTCAAGACTGCATTTCTTAATGGCAATCTTGAAGAAGAAATATACATGATGCAACCAAAATGATTCATAGCAAAGAACCAAGAGCATATGGTATGCAAGTTGAATATGTCCATTTATGGACTTAAGCAAGCATCTAGGTCATGGAACATCAGATTTGATCAAGCAATCAAGTCATTTGGTTTTGAACAAAATCTTGATGAACCATGTGTGTACAAAAGACATCGAGACAAAGTAGTAATGTTCCTAGTGCTTTATGTTGATGATATTCTACTCATTGGGAATGATGTAGGGGTAATGTCATCGGTTAAAGTTTGGTTGTCTAGCCAATTTGATATGAAGGACTTGGGTGAGGCTAACTTTATTCTAGGGATCAAGCTTTGGCGAGATCGTAAGAATAAGATGTTAGGCTTATCACAAGCTGGATATATAGATAAGGTTCTAGAACGATTTAGCATGCAAAAACTCCAAGAAAGGATTGCTTCCTTTTAGACATGGAGTTCCTCTGTCTGATGACCAACGGCCTAAGACTCAAGAGGAAGAAAATATGATGAGGCAAGTTCCTTATGCTTCTGCAGTGGGAAGTCTCATGTATGCCATACTTTGTACTAGACCAGACATTTGTTATTCAGTTGGCATGGTCAGCCGATATCAATCAAATCCAGAACCAAAACATTGGCAAGCTGTAAAGCACATTCTCAAGTATCTTAGTAGAACGAGAAATTATATGCTTGTTTACCATTGTGAGGATTTGATTCCCATTGGCTATACAGATTCAGATTTTCAATCGGATCTAGATTTCAGAAAATCCACTTCAGGATGTGTTTTCACCTTGAGAGGTGGAGCCATAAGTTGGAGGAGTGTTAAGCAATCTTGCATTGCGGACTCCACCATGGAAGCCGAGTACGTTGCTGCTTGTGAAGCAGCAAAGGAGGCTATTTGGCTCAAGAAATTCCTTTCTGATCTTGGTGTTATAAGAATGGAGCAAGTTCCCATCACATTGTTTTGTGATAATAGTGGAGCGGTTGCACAATCCAAAGATCCAAGAAATCACAAGAAAGGAAAGCACATTGAGAGGAAGTACCATATCATTCGAGACATTGTTGCTCGTGGAGATGTTATGGTGACAAAGATTGAAAGTGCAAATAATCTAGCAGATCCTTTTACCAAAACCTTGCCTCAAAGGACCTTCGAGTCACATTTGGAAGGAATGGGAGTCAGATTAGTGTACAATAGTCTTTAGGGCAAGTGGGAGATTGTTAGAATATATGCCCTTAAATCCTATTGTATGATGCTATGTATGACATTATGTATGACTTAATGTTGTGTTTAATAAAGTTGTTTATTTTTTTTTATCTAAAATATTGGTAACATGAATATTTGGACATTATCATATAGTCCATGAGATGCATAGTATGTGATTTATGTGAAAAGTCACAGAAGATATAAATCACAAGTTCTTTATAAACTCAGAATTTGTAGTTCGTAGTCGGTGATGAAATTGGGCATTTCATCTGCGAAGACTATAACGTATCAACTAAGATGATTTGTCTTGATCATGGAAGTGGAGACTTCTAGTTGATATGTTGATATATTTTAAGAGTTAAGACATATTGAACTGGACCGCTGTGAGATTTATTATTCTCCTAACGACTGTCAAATGAATAATAAATTTCACGACTTTTATTTGCATGAACTCTTAATCCTGAGGAAATAATGGACCTGATCATGACGTGTAGGTTGCTTTGATATATCAGAAGTGAGATCTAAAATAACGGTCAAAACCTCAGTATGTTGGGCAGCCACATTTAGTGTTGATGGAACATATATTCTCAAGATGGAATTCATAGTCTCTTAACGAAGATACAAAATATTCCCTTGAGATAAGTTTAATGGGTTTGGTTATTCAGAGAGTTAGGCCTAACCACTTTGGTAAGAAATTACTAAAGTATATATTTATGAAATTGGATTTCATAAATATATGATGAATAACTTTAAAGGATTAAACCGGGTACTCAAGGATAAGATGTAGTAATTTACAAAGTGGCAGTCTATATTCATGACTTTGTATTACTACGAATATTTTATGAAGGGGTTGCGTGTAAAATAAAGTCTTGGGATATAATTTATTAATAAGGCCTAGAGTGCAATTATATTTATATAGTGATATTAAATATAATTAATGGTAACTTTGGACTTGTCAAGAGTTGACGGAAAAGCCCAAGGCCCATTGGAGCTAGTGTCTTATTGGTTCCTTTTGGTCTCATTCCAAGCCACACATTAAAGCCCAATTGGGAAGGCCCAATAGGCCAGCCCAATTAGATAATCAGTTAGTTATAAAGGGAGAAACATACAGAATTTTTTAATGCGGATTTTATCGTAGAGAAAAGAAATAGTGTGAGACACATTTTCATTCTCCCTTTGGAAACTGATTGAGAGACCACACATCTTGGGCGTAAAGTGGAATTGGAGTGAAGATTAAAAGTTTTCCCAAGTGCTTCTAATCTTTGTTTTGAAATTCTCCACACCAAGGTACGCTATCTTGTTCTTAAATTTTGAAATTTACAGAGTGCATGTTGTCAATCATGAATGAAATAGATCCTTATTTGTTGCTTCCGCTGTATGTTTTGTATGAGATACAAAACCAGATTTTTATCAAACATCATTATGGTCTAAAACCCTCCCCAAAATTGGCTGCATTGATTGATGAACACCTTTATTTATGAGTAAACTCTATTTAGATGAAAAATATGTATCAATCCATGAGAGAGATAGATAGATAAATAATTTCCTAGCAACTTCGTAGCAACTCCTTGTGTTGTACTCTTTTATTTAAGAAGGAAAAAAAAAATTCAATCACAAGTTAACTCTAGAGTAAAACTTGTTTAGGTGAGAACACTATAGGACAATTGACCTAAGGAATCTTATGTCACATTCATTAAATAAAAAACAAAACATTTTGGAGTTATGAAATTGTTCAATATATTTTTTTTCTATATGTTGATACAATTTGTTGTGATTAGTTTATAATAAAAGCAATGTTTGTAGTATGTTTATATAAAAATGATATTTTCTCAATTTAACCATTTTTTTTAGAAACCAGTAAGTCCATGTTATTAAGCTAAAACAGAAAAACCAGAAAGGAATACATCCTCTAAATCATTAGGTAGTTCTTCTACCTATATATCAAAATCTGCGGATAAAACCGCTCTCCTAGCTAAGGCATGAGCCAACTTATTGCCCTTTCTTCTAACATTCTAAAAATGACAAGCTTGCAGAGAAACCTCTTGATTGCGCGCATCCTTAATAACCGTTCCATATAAAGTATTGCAATGCTCCTTAGCTTTCAAAACCTGAACCACCTTCAAATAATCACCCTCTACTACTACCTTGAAGAAACTCAATTCTTTAGCAAACACGACAGCTTTAAGTGCAGCCAAAGCTTCAGTTGTTTCCACAGAATGAGTAACCCAATTTTTTGACTTAACGTAGCAATAACATTGCCAGTACAATCCCTTGTCACAACCCCCAGACCTGCAAAACCCAGCGAATCAAAAATTGCAGCATCATAATTGACTTTATAAAAATCACCTTCAGGCGGAACCCAGCAGGTAGGAGAACCTCTAATTCTCGGTCTAGCTTCTTGTTTATTAGCATCGAAAAATTCAACTACCAGAGCCTTTGCTCTTTTACCGATTTCATGTAGAGGCCACACTGACTAACTCATCCACAAACGATTTCGTCTCTGCCATAAACACCATGCCATTGTAGAGAATAAAGCCACATGATACTTCAATCCATTGCGCAACACTTCCTCCAAAAGATCAAAGAAACTTCTAAAACATTTTATGTAATACGGGACAAAATTGAAATCTGACTTCCACACCGCTTGAGCATGCTCACACAGCCACAAACTATGCAATGTTGTCTCTTGAAAATCCCCACACAACTCACAAGTATCCTTAACAAGCATGTGCCGAGCTTTCAAGTTCAGTTTTGTAGGCAAGGAATTTCTAGCAGCACGCCATATAAAATGGCAAATCTTATTTGGTGTCCGAATCTTCCAAATGCCCTTCCAAACATGTTGAAATCTCTCCGAAGAGGAAGTACCCAGTTCTTGGTTGCCTGCTTCATCCATCAACATATGGTAAGCACTCCTTACACTGTAATTGCCATTCGGAGTAAAAGGCCAGATCAGCAGATCTTCAACCCGCCCTTCACTGACAAGAATGGGCTTTATAAGCTTAGCTTCCCACAGCAAGAAAGTCCCTCCAACAGCCTGGGATCCCAAATTCTCGTGCTTGGATAAAACAAATCCTTAACATGCAAAGCCGGTGAAGTAAGTCTAGGAGAAATAATCTTACTATGATCTTGAGCAGGTAACCATCTATGACCTCATACATTAATTTTACTCCCATCCCCAACTCTCCAAACAACCCCTTTATGAATTACATCACGTGCCTGTAAAATGCTCCGCCATGCATATGAGCACCGAGGATGAACAATAGCTTCAAGAATACCCCTAGACGGAAAATATTTTGCACTAAAAACCTTGAACACTAACGTATCCTTTTGATATAACAACCTCCACACTCGTTTAGTAAGCAAGACATTATTAAATTTCTGAATATCTCTAAAATCCATGCCTCCCAGGGATTTTGAAGAACAAGGCGTCCTCCATTAAACCCAATGGATTTTCTTAGCATCTCCTTGACCCCATTAGAACTCGTACTTTATTTAACCTGGTGGATTTAAAAAGAACCAAAATAAGAGAAATAATGTGATAGCACTGATGGTATAAATGATCCATTTTTGAAAAAAAAAAATGGTCCATCTTGAAAAGTAGTCTTTGAATTACACTATTTTATTAAAAATTGAAATGGAAAAAGAGAAAAAAGAAAGAAAAAGAAAAAGGAAAAAAAAAAGCAGCATCTTTTGGCATGCAGTTTCGTACCACAACTTTACCCGGAGCTCAAAGATTTTTATTTTGTCACAGGACCATGAGCTAATTCCTTCCTTGCCCTTTATTAAATCTAATTGGATTTGGATATACACTACTACATCTAGTACTACACCACACTGAAAAGTAGTACTACATAGCACTAAAAAAAATAAAAATAAATAAAGTATCAAATTGAAACCAATGATGCGCCTTCACAAAGTCTATCATCATCTCTCTCTCCTCTCTGTCTCCGCTCGCTCTTCACCTTCCATTTTCTCTCTCTCTCCTCTCGTTATCCTCAAACTCCGTCCGGCTAACGCCGTTAGGTCCCTCAACTCCACCTCCATGTCCGCCTCTAAATTCCGTTATCTCGTCCCTATCAAGGCCGTCGCCGCCGAAGACGGCGGTGGAGCTTCTAACGGTTCCGTTTCTTCTTCTTCTTCTTCTACTCCTCCTCCAACTGAAAGCGAAGGTAAGTATAAAAATTAAAAGCACTTTTTCAATTTTTTTATTTATTTTTTATTTTTTTATATTGGAAATTGGAATTGCTTTGGAAAAGTGTTTCTGTGAAACAGTTTTATTC
Organism: Castanopsis chinensis; assembly: GCA_032878915.1. NCBI lineage: Eukaryota > Viridiplantae > Streptophyta > Magnoliopsida > Fagales > Fagaceae > Castanopsis > Castanopsis chinensis. Next base: position 11,377,821 of record JAVQMG010000115.1, on the reverse strand, counting down.
AATTAAAAAACAGTTGAATTGTAATTGTAGTGTATCGGGAAAGAATCGGAAAGCTTGTGAATTAGATTAGGAGAAAAGGAATTTTTATTTTTATTATTCGAATTGGTTTTTGAAAGCGGTGGAAGTGTTTCCGAAATGCGAAGTTGAATTGTAAGTAATTAGCTATCCTGGACGGAAATTGCTGTGTTTCGCTTAAGTTTCAGAGGTCGATTTTTGAAAGCAAGTGCCATGTGTTGTTAAGCTTGTGATTTGAGTTTAAAGTAAAAGGAACTTTGTTTTATTTGAAACTTTTTTCATTTGTATTGGTTTTGAAAGCAGTGTGGAAGTGTTTCCGAAATGCTAGACAGAAAAATATGCTTTGGTCTAGTTAGTATACTCAGCTTTAGTGGTTGAATCAAAAAAGAAGTTGAGTTTTAATTTTTTTTTTTCTTACTATTTGATCCTTAAACTCATGTAAGTTCAAAAAACTACTTTAAGCATTTTATAAATGAGATAGTTATTGACATTTGATCATCTTGATATCCAACATAGGAATTGTCAAAAAAAAAAAATCATCCAATAGAAAGTTTTCAGCAGACAAAAGTTAAACCTGGTATAACTTGAACTGGAATCCAACCCATATGTATATAGTAATCATTGCAAGGAATGTTGCTTTCAAATTTTATTTGGGGGTACCGTGATTATATCTTGAGTTAGTGACTTCTATTTTTAATTCATGTTATCTAGATGATTTGACATTGGGAGTTGGATATCGTCTTCCTCCACCGGAGATTAGAGATATTGTTGATGCTCCGCCACTTCCTGCGCTGTCATTTTCGCCACACAGGGATAAAATACTATTTCTTAAGCGGAGATCTTTGCCTCCGTTGGCAGAACTAGCAAGACCAGAGGAAAAACTGGCTGGTATTCGTATTGATGGAAAATGTAATACTAGAAGTCGGATGTCATTCTACACTGGTATTGGGATTCATCAATTGATGCCTGATGGTACCCTAGGGCCAGAGAAAGAGCTACATGGCTACCCTGATGGCGCTAAGATCAATTTTGTGACCTGGTCACAAGATGGTCGGCATTTAGCATTCAGCATCCGAGTTGAGGAGGAAGAAAACAGTAGCAGTAAGCTTAGAGTGTGGGTTGCTGATGTGGAAACAGGGAACGCTAGACCTTTGTTTCAGTCACCTGATATCTGTCTGAATGCTGTCTTTGACAATTTTGTTTGGGTTACTAATTCTACTCTGTTAGTTTCCACCATCCCCTTATCCCGTGGAGACCCGCCAAAGAAACCTTTGGTTCCATCTGGCCCAAAGATACAGACCAATGAGCAGAAAAATATTATTCAAGTTAGAACCTTCCAGGATTTGCTTAAAGATGAGTATGATGAAGATTTATTTGACTACTACGCCACTACACAACTTGTATTGGCTTCTTTAGATGGGACGGTGAAGGAAATTGGCCCACCAGCTGTGTATACATCATTAGACCCCTCCCCAGATGGGAAGTACCTTTTAATTAGTTCAATTCATAGACCATACTCTTTCATTGTACCGTGTGGAAGATTTCCCAAGAAGGTAGATTTGTGGACAAGTGATGGGCAATTTGTTAGGGAAATTTGTGATTTGCCCCTTGCTGAGGACATTCCTATTGCATTCAATAGTGTGCGGAAAGGGATGCGCTCTATCAATTGGAGAGCAGATAAGCCATCGGCACTCTACTGGTATATATCTGAGATTCTACTCATGTTTTTCTGTGGATGATGTAGCTATTTTATACTGGTCCCTCACCATATCTGGAAACTGTTATTAATTATAAAATTTTTAATTGGAGTGTCTTTTTAGAATTGAATAAGATAATGCAGAATGAGTCGATACAGAGATTGGTTCTGTATCATTGTAAACATTCTATTACTTGTTGACATATATAACAATTTAAAAAAGTTTGGATTGCTCTGACTGTTGAGGTCTTTAGGGTAGAGACACAAGATGGAGGTGATGCGAAAGTGGAAGTTTCTCCACGTGATATAGTTTATACAGAGCCTGCTGAGCCACTAGAAGGTGAACAGCCAGCAATCTTACATCAACTTGATCTCCGTTATGGGTATGAATATGAGCTATATGATTAATATCTTACACATAATTATGTTCTGATTAGCATCTAAACCTGAATGTGTTTGGAAGAACTTTGACATTATTTCATCTTTCTTTTATCTGCATGGCAATGAAGTTTTCCAAGAACTTTGTCTTATAAAACTTGCTAACCTCAAGAAGGTACTAATGTAGCACTGAATACTTTGATGATAGGTCTAATGCCTGCTGGAGTTGGATTATGGTCCACACTTAGTGAACTTAACTAGTACAAATGATTGATAAACATGCCTCTAGTGCTCATTTCAATTCAAATTCTGGATCTTTAACCTTCTTGCCAGGAAGATTTGGATAATATTGTATGTACATAAGTAAATGGTTGGGTGTATGTCAAAGACACTTTTATAATTCCCTAAATTCCTGGACCTCATAATATTCTCCAAATCCAATATATTATTAGATGTCAAAGATGGTTGCCTTTCATGCCCATGGTCAAAGCTGCTCTCAGGCATGCTAAACACAAAATGTGTCATCTTAAAGCCATCTGTAGCTTTGTTTGCAAATATGCAGGAGAATTTAACCTGAAATCTTGTTTTAATGTATTTGACCTTTTCTATCACCACAGAGGTATTTCTTGGTGTGATGATTCACTGGCTCTAGTTTATGAATCTTGGTACAAAACGCGGCGAACCAGAACCTGGGTGATTTCTCCTGGATCTAAAGATTCCAGTCCACGCATCCTATTTGATAGGTCATCAGAAGATGTGTACTCTGATCCTGGCTCTCCAATGTTTCGGAGAACTCCAGCTGGAACTTATGTGATTGCAAAGATAAAGAAGGGACATGATGACGAAAGCTATTATATTATACTGAATGGAAGCGGTGCAACACCAGAAGGGAACATTCCATTCCTTGATTTGTTTGACATGTAAGTGTTTCAAATCATCTTTTTCGGGTATGTTCCTTCCCAAATGCTCATTGCTGCCATATGGTCCTAAACCAACTTCTTTCAGAAATACGGGCAGCAAAGAAAGAATATGGCAAAGCGACAAAGAAAAGTATTATGAGAGTGTTGTTGCTTTAATGTCTGATCAGGAAAAAGGGGATTTGTGTCTTGGTCAGTTGAAAATACTGACCTCCAAAGAGTCAAAAACTGAGAACACCCAATACTATATCCTGAGCTGGCCAGATAAGCAAGCATGTCAAATTACGAATTTCCCTCATCCATACCCACAGTTGGAAACATTGCAGAAAGAGATGATCAGGTATCAGAGAAAAGATGGGGTTCAAATGACTGCAACACTATACCTGCCACCAGGCTATGATCCGTCAAAAGATGGACCTCTTCCATGTCTGGTTTGGTCTTACCCTGGTGAATTTAAAAGCAAAGATGCTGCTGGACAAGTTCGTGGTTCTCCTAATGAATTTCCTGGAATAGGTGCTACATCAGCCCTTCTTTGGCTGGCTAGAAGGCATGAATTACCTCTTCCCATTGTTTGTTTATACTCTCTTTTGAAATCTTTGGCATGTCATCATTATTCCCCTTCCTTTTGCATCTATCTTCTGGTTTGCTGTGAACATAATGGACCAATTTTCAATTGCTTTGATACTCGCAGGTTTGCTATTCTAAGTGGACCAACGATTCCTATTATTGGTGAGGGTGATGAGGAGGCAAATGACAGGTAGCTTGATACAATTTTTTTAAAGAATGTACTGATAGTTTCAAGGATATGGGAATTTTATTTATGAAAAAAAAGGGATATGGGACTTTCATCCTAGTGATATGATAAAGTAAAATGCCTATAAGCACATATTAGATATTTTCATAAGATTGATGACATAAGGAAGTTCATCCCATTCTTAACCAAAAATGAGAAAGTGTGTGAAGTGCACATCCCAACAAGGATGGCAAGTTTGTGAAAAGGAAGTTGTGAAATGGGTGTGAAAAGACTTTACCACAATGGGGAAATACTTGAAAATGTGCATTAAACTTGAAGACACAAGCTAGTAGGTAAATGACATTTGAGATGTCCTAAAAAAGTTCCCCAGATTGACATGGGGCCTTCTCTTCCCTACTCCTTTCTTCACTTCACAGTGAAGTTTCAACTTCTTGAGCTTTCATATGAGGCTTGACTTGTCAAAAAGAAAAAAAGCTCTCATATGAGTCTTGTTTATTTGATTTTATTCCTCAGCTATTTGAAAGTTTCACAGAAGAAACTATGCAACATAGAGTTTCAGGATCTATATTTGAAATGCCTTGGCCAGGTATGTAGAGCAGTTGGTTGCGAGTGCAGAGGCTGCAGTTGAGGAAGTTATCCGACGTGGAGTAAGCTGCTTTGTTCTTTTCCATCTAAATTTTGTTTGCATATCTCGAGTGTGAACTTTTGGCTCAACAGTAGTCTGATGTTGCCCTTGTTAAGGTGGCCCATCCAAACAAAATTGCTGTTGGGGGACATTCCTATGGGGCATTCATGACAGCAAACCTCCTAGCACATGCTTCTCATCTTTTCTGTTGTGGAGTTGCTCGCTCTGGTGCTTACAACAGAACACTTACTCCTTTTGGTTTTCAGGTAAGACAATAATGGAATAATTTTGTACTTAACCAACCAGTTGCTTACATCAGTTTAACTTTCTCCCTCATTTTTTTCTTTACCTATCTTCCCAATAGTCATTGTCCCTTGTGTCATATCTTACCTCTTGATGGTTAGTGACCTTTTTGTTATGCTGGTGTAGAATGAAGACAGAACTCTTTGGGAGGCAACAAGTACTTACGTAGAGATGAGTCCTTTCATGTCAGCTAATAAAATTAAGAAGCCAATATTGCTTATCCATGGAGAAGAAGACAATAATCCTGGAACTTTAACAATGCAGGTAAAGGAGGAATTTTTTATTCCTGTTTAATTTGTTATGTCTCCCATTTAGTTCAACTAATGACTTGTCAAAACATCTTCCTAAAGATTTAAACTTACCCCTCTCATTAGTTTCACTTTTGATAATTAGTTTTTCCATGGGCTGAGCTTGAAGCTATGTAGTGCTTAGTGGCTAGCTCCTTTCTTCTTTACCTAGTTGTTCATTTGCCACTTATTTGTGTTTGCATGCCCTGCAGTCAGATCGTTTTTTCAATGCCTTAAAAGGTCATGGTGCTCTTTGTCGCCTTGTGATTCTTCCATTTGAGAGCCATGGATATGCTGCACGTGAGAGTATCATGCATGTACTCTGGGAAACTGATAGATGGCTTCAGAAGTATTGTGTGCCAAACACTTCTGATGTAAAAGCAGATCGCGATGCATCTAAAAATGATCTAAGCAAAGGGACTACAGATTCAGAAAGCAAAGCAGTTGCGTCTAGTGGAGGTGGTGGTGCTGAGATGTCAGATCATGAATGTGAAGGATTTCACTCAATAACAAGGTCATCATTATGGTAATTTGTTTGCCATTTATTTTTGGATAGGTTTTGTTTTAATGGAATCACTAGCTGCTTAAAAATAAGTTATGTTTGGGACAAGTATTCTTGTGGTAGAATTGGAGAAAGTTATGTATCCTACTTTTTATAAGATAGTTAATTTGCGTACAAACAGATTCTGTCAGAATGGGGCAATGAGATGCATGTGATATAAAGAGAAGCATTTAGCATGTCATCTCTGTTATTGCATCCATCTCTATATATGCCCATTCCCCCTCAACCCAAAGGAAACTTCAGCATTTGACTATTGGGAAAAAAAAGGAAAAAAGAAAGAGATGGGTGGAGTGTTGACTTGTGCACCAGATGAGAAATATCCTACCTAAACAAGGATCCTGTCCATTTGAAATGGATCCTTCATGGATTAAATTAAATATTACAAATCTAAAAGTGTATATTTGAAATGGATACTTTATGGATTAAATTAAATATTACAAATCTAAAAGTTTATATTGCCATATATTTCTAAATTTTAAATGATGTAATATCAAATGCACTGTTAGATACAAAATTTTTAATCTTAGCCATGAAATTTATTATCATTCTATTCAGTCATCCATTCCAACCTCTTGATCTTAGCTACCCTATTCAGTCCTCCAATACCTGTATTATCAGATCTCCCCCCTCCCCTACTAACATAAACCTCAAATATACAAGCATTACATGCTTGCTATTCATGTTCAACTTCTTAATTTCTAATCATGTTTCTTTTCCATAATATTTATCTTGAGCTATCTGGTGTAGATTGAATTGCTGATCATTTGTCATTGGGGAATGAAGTTGAAGAGTGAATGGTGCACAAATCAAATTCAGAACAACGCAGATATACATCAAATGTACAATATTGAATCCTGCTTCTAAACTGTCATTCACAATTGGGACCCGAAATGTCTCAAATCAAATTCAGATCAGCACAGATATACATCAATTTTATGATATTGAACGTCGCTTCCAAAGTTTAATTCATAATTGAGGCCCAAAAAATGTCACTGATCCAAAATTCACATCAGTGCATGTGGCAGGTTGCCGACGACCACTTATGGATTTATTGGGATGTGTGTTTCCCGTATTGATTGCTAGTGTTAATAAAGCTTTTACTCGAAATAATTTGTATTGTCTAGTGTGGGATGAAGGTATTTTCTTTTTCCCTCACCCCACCCCCCTTCCCCTGGAAGAAATTAAATGATTATCTGTGGGATGGTGGTGGTATGCTCCATTCCATCTGTGAATTTATTATACTCTTAATATGGCACAAGCAGTAGTTTTGTATTGCCCTGTTCATTTTTTTTGTGAGCTATCTTATTATTTAGCAAACTACGGGGGTGTAGAATCTGGATCCTCATTAAATGAATTGAGGGTCGTGTTTTCCTCACTTTTGTGAAGGATCATGATGTGATTAATAGTAGTAAATTAATGAAATCATCTTGGTCTCTGAATCAGTTGTAAGAAAGCTGAGGGATTTGATGTCAGCTTCCAGACCCCAATACATGAAGTATCTTTTAAATGCCTTGAGCTTTGTCACTTCTGCACAAAAGAAAATACGATCAAATTACATCGTTTTGATAGTGCAACATATGTAACACTCAAAACGACACTGCAAAAAGAAGTCAAAAGCCATGACTTTAGTCCACTCATGTAAAATTATTAAACATATTTATTATTGCCAGCCGTTTGTGATTGTCATCTAGAAGGAAAGGAAAAAAAAAATTGCAGAGCCATTTGAGGATATTTTATCCCACATGCCGCACTAAAGGGGAAAAAAGAAGGATACTAATGCATGTAATGATATTCATGAACTTCTCCAGGCATCCTACTAAGTACATATCAAAATCAGTAGTTAAATTTAAAAAAAAAAAAATTGTGGTAGTTGTAAGAAATAATTTAACAATCAATTTGCCACTATCAAAGCCAAAATAAGAAATGATGCAAATTTTCTTTTAGAATATGAGAAATGTTGTATTCACAACATTTTTACAACAAATTTTATGTAACAAGTTATTACTTACTACTAGTGGGCAAGAAAGTAATTTCAATAATAAATTCAAAATTAAAAATTTATAACAACCTGCCAATTAAGATTTGTTATGAAAATGTAGTGAAAATGTTGTAGATATAACACTTCTCTTTAGAATAAAACGTCATTAACAACTAAATTAACACAAGGAAATCAAATAACTGTAATTATTTGTGATAAAATAGTAACTGTAATTATTTGGAATTACAATTATAACAAAATGGATATATGAATTTTTTTTTAGAATAAGATAAATATATTAAAAGTTTGATTGGAATACATTTTCTAGAAGTTTTTTTATTTTTATTTATTTATTTCTATAAACCACAACAGAACTTTCATTCAACAAGTAGTAAACCATATTGATTTACATCAGATTGTAATTGAATGAAGGAAAAAAAGCTGTGTCATACCAGTAAACACCATGGCTTGAAGAGTTTGATAATATTTTATATATTGCGTTTGACTTTTTTTTTTTTAGTTATTGTTTTTCCTCTAAATCGTGTTTGACTTTTGATCCCTAAAGCCAACCGTTCTCATTAAGGAAGCAACCTTTTAACATGTAATATACATGTTCCGTTACAAACGTTTAGTATTCTTTCAGCCTCAAATTAACGGGTACAATTCCGTATCATTGCCAATACTAGGGACGTACGTGATTTATACGTATATGTTACGCGTAATGCCTAGTACAAACGCTTCCGACAGTTAGCTGCATCACAATAGCATGGGAATTCCTTTATCTTTCCATCGGGACCAACAACGCTATCAAGTTGGTATCCATAGTCATAAGTAAGCTCCTGTTTATAGCATTAAACACTGTCATTCCATAGAAGAAGTTGATCTATCAAAAGCTAAAACATTATTCTCAGGACAAACCAGTGCAGTAAGAATGCTAGCCAAAACAAAACATAACTGACATTACCTGCATTTGGCACAACAGACATAATAACGTGATAGTGAACACTGAACAAGGCTAAACTTGCTACTCGGACACACTTCATCATTATGCCATTACCTTACTAGTACATTTTGTTAACATTTTATATATATATGTATATATATATTACTAATTTAGTTATAGACAGGTTATACTATTAATTCTAGAGGTTGAGGCCCCCATATTTCTTTTACATCTGTTTGCAAGCCTCTTCAACAGTCTTCTCCAAAATGAATTCTTTTGAAGAATTAAAAAAGAAAAAGAAAAAAGAAGAGTATTATTAACAAAACATGAATCCAGTACACTGGAAGTATATACAATAGAAACACAAATAAACCCTCTCCAAAGTAGATATTAGTATTAGGATAACAAAAGCAATGAAGTTGCAACCGTCAAATATAAAAAATTTATAGTTATGATATTATCAGAGACCTTATTAGAAACGTTTACCTTTCAGTTATAGTATTCATTAAAATTGGTTAAGAATCACCCTGTTACGGTGTGCTTCCTAGCATACAATTTCCAATCCCTTATCAAATTTAAAACGTGTCATTAAAACTATTGGAAGAAAACATTGTGAAGACAAACCTCAATGTCCAAGCAAATCAAAGCAGGAATTATAGATGAACTATAGATGAGCAACAAAGAAGCTTTACCTTCATAGGGAATATGTCATCTGCAGCAAATAGCACCACTCGCGCAAGTCTAGCATCATGGTGGGAACTCAAAACACACTGAAGATAGAGGTTAGGCTCACAACTGTGATTAATAAATCTGGCAACATTACCAGAAGTACCTGCATCTATACAAAACTCAGGCCCAGTTTCTGATATATGGTCATCTCTTTTCTTAGCATGATTGCTTGAGGGTATAGATACATTGCGAAACCGCCTCTGCATTAAAAAAATAAAATGAGAGGAATAGTTGAAATTAGATTAAGAGTGACCTTACATGATCGTTTCTGTACAAGATTGCTTTACAATCAATAGAATGACAACAATTTATTCTCATTCCTTTTCAAGAGAGAGAGAGAGAGAGAGAGAGAGTAAATTGTAGTTCAACTATTTAATTATAGAGCAATCTTACACTATTTCCATTAAGTATAAAGATTAAAGACAATTTAGTGAAAATTTGTGGTAAACAACAAAGCAATAAAAAGTTGCTGCAACAGGATAAAAAATTTGCCAAAGTTTCATACTTCCAATATTTAAGCAGTTCAATACACCCTAACAAAACAGTACAGATGTCACATAGCCACCAATATGAGTTCATGCATAACTATTGGTACCTCTCTCCCTCCTATTCCTTTAATCGTTTGCAAGCAATCAATGTCAAATATGTAGTCATTCTCTGAGACATTGTCTAATCCATCACTCTTCCTGAGAATTCCACTGTATTCACAAACTGGTGCACCAGAAGGAATAAAGTCTCTAGACCTAACAGCCCAGCCTTTATCCTTGGTACGATAGACCTGTTCACAGAAAAATGATTTAATCATCTGTTACATAAGTGATATACTCAGGAAACATTACTATTTAACCCAAAAAAGAAAAAGAAAACATTACTATTTGATTTAATTACAGGACCTCAAGTTCATTATTCAGTCCCTGCTGGGATCCACGATTTAGGCAACTATGTCCACAGCAACAATTTGGACCACATTCAAACACAACATTCCTTGGTTCACCTAATCTGAAAAAGGGAAAGAACAAACAAAAAGTACAAATTTTCAAGACAAACACACACACAGGATAAAGACCAACAAATCTCAAATAGATACCTCAGAAACAAAATACCAAGCTTTAAAGACAAAAGAAAAGAAAAGTAAACATAATAGAAACCAGAAAACATAATTTAAAAACTCAAACAACACGCTAACTAAGAGAGCATTTTCCAACTAGCTGAAAAGGCAAGCTAAATAAAAACATGCAGACATAAAATGTGCATAACATTAATTAAGACTATTCGGCTTCATGGGTGATATCTAATCTAACATAGATTACGAAAAATAGCTAGTAATATACATGATGGATATATTCAGTATGGAATACGTACACATTTTCATAGGCTGAGTCCGTAGTACTCAGGCAGATTATACAGAGAACACTCAAAAAAGAAAAAGAAGACAAGACAAACAGGCAGCGCAAGAATCAAAACATTAATAATCCTGCCAGAAAATCTAGGAGATCCATCTTTGACCCAACACCATAAGCTTTCCGCCATTCATATAAAGAACACAACAGCTGAGATTTAAGTTGAATAATCGAGCCTTCTTTCCCTTCAAAATGCCGTAGATTCCTTTACCTCCACATAAACCACAATAAACACGTAGGAATAACCCCCCAAGTACTGGCAACCATCCTCTTACCACACAACCCCAACCAACAGAAGAGCATAACAGTAGTCCTTATAGCATCACCCAGTTAAGACCCACAAGAGTCAACATAAATGCCCAAAGCTAACCAGCAACAGTACAATGCAAAAAAAGACGATCAATATCCTCCCCCTCCATTTGGCTTAATGTTTCAAAAAACATTTCAAAAAATCGGCATAAACACATAAATGAAAAAAAAAGTAGACACTTGTATGTATATTGTAGGAGGAACGTATCTTTCCCCAATCAAGTATTGTTCGCTTTGGAAATGGGCCAAGGGCCAATGTCACCCTCACGGATTTGTTCAATCCCATGTGGGGGAGAGACTCCTCCCACCCTTGTCTTATAAGTATTGAGCCTAAGGAAGTATGTACTACACATGATTGGTACATTCTTCCTTGAGTTCAATGCTTATAAGGCAAGGATGGAAGGCGTCTCTCCCCGATGTGGGATTGAACAAATCCGTGAGGGTGGCATCGGCTCTTGGCTCATTCCCAAAGTGGAAATACCCGATTGAGGAAAGATATTTTCCTCCCACAGATATAATATAGATTTACATGAAAATTTAAGACTTCAATAATGGCAATACATTTAAATTATTACATTTTGATTATTCTCCAATACGTTTGATTTTTGGACGTGTTTTCAAGTAAAATTATAAACAAAAAAACTTATGTTCCCTCATAAATTATAATGTTATAATTTCAAATAAATTTGAGTATTTTTAATATAATATAATATAAATACGTGCGCACACACATATATTAAGATCTAATCATTGAAACTACATAAAACTAGTGAATAACTCCGTGCATATGCATGGATATCATTAAAAACAATTACAATTATACGGTTTAAATTATAAAATTTTTTTAAAAAATGTTCAAATTATATATGGTATTAGCTTACACTTTTTTTTAAAACCATACATTTCTAAAATGTATAATGATTTAGAATTTAATTGGTTTTAGATTCTTTGGTTTTTGCATTCAGTTGCCAAAAAAATTACTGTAAAAACTTAGATGGACACATGGCGGAAAATTAGACTCCAATTTATATAAAAACTTTGTTTCATGTTATAAAGGAGAGTTTTCATAAGAATAAATGCATTTGTATAATAAAGTATAATATGTGTAATTTACAAACAATGTTACTAAGCAATCAATTTCTGCTGACCAACCATCATTCACATCCCTTTGAGCCATTCTCTCTCTCTCTCTCTCTCTCTCTCTCTCTCTCTCTCTCTCTCTCTATATATATATATAGACACACACACACACATATATATATATTCGATGATTAACACCATGTCAATGCCAGCAGTTGAGTTGTAAATTGTGGACGATTAGGATTAGATGGAAAAAAAAAGAGGGAGAGAAGAGTGAGCAGAGAAAGGGTATAAGAAAATAGGTTTGGGACTAAAATCGATTAGTCCCTCACCATATCATGTATATATATTGAAAGGAAATGACATAATTACAAGAAACCCTTACACTAATATAAAATAATAAGCTAATATAAAGATAGCAAGAAGTATAACTCTAACATCCTCAAACCAACAGTGCAAACCTCACCTGCCACCATCATCGTGCACATATGGGAAGTCATTGCCATTAAGTCGAGCACAAGAACACTTTTCAGCATTAGTGCATTTTCCTTTGCAATTGCATCCAGGAGCATTTGGGGAGATACTTACATTTTCTGCAACTTTAACAGACTTGATATAATTAAAACCTACAATTCCAATAATGTCAGTAGTACTGGCATCCATAGATATACTACCAGCAAAGTCAACCCAACAAAATAAATAGATGAATAAAATGTATATCAAAAACAGGAGAGAGACCTTAAAAATAAAAATAATTTTTATTGTCATTTGCCATTCAAGAAACAGAAACTGCAAATAATGCCTTTATGGTGGAGTAAAATTTATGTAGAAACATATAATTGCATATAAATTGCTACTAAACAAAATATTAGATGGGAGAATTTACCTGAAGGTGCAATAGGAGGAACATCACATACATTTGTAGCAGCAATACGTATTTTTTCATCACCACCAGAGATATCCATACACACCAATCTAGAAAACTAACTGACATAAGTTATGTAAAAATATTTTTCATTGGTGGTTTTTTTCCTTTTTTGTTTTTCTGATGAAAGACAGAAAAACAAAAGGGCATAACTCTAGTAGAGAGGAATTATTTTTTCATTAATGTGGCAGGTTACAGAATTCATACCCATTTAATTCAGAATGACCTTTAGAGACTTTCTTCCGAGCAAACTCTACCTAATTTATATAATCAAACTAAGAGTAAGAATAGTACTATGAGCAAGAAAGAGGTATGTGTAATCAGTCAAAAAGACCAGAAAAGCCAGATCAAGTATTAAAGTATGACTTATATGCAGCCTAGAAGATCATCCAAATGCAAGAGAAGAGTCAAAACAATAAACCTAATTAACTACTAATACCTAAAATAAAATTCAATTGACCAATAAAAATACAATAGACTAGGAAAATTAAATGAGACTAAATTAAAGACAATATTTTCATGCGCTTCCTGCACCACATGGCAAATGCTAAGAAAAATAATTATTTGAAATCAAGATATGGACACAGAAAGAGTTTTACAAAATCTACAGAAATACTCAATAAATGCATATCTAAAAATGTATAAAATCAACTACAGAAATAAGAAAACTAGGATGCATAATAAAAATACTTTAGATCAGCTATAAGACAGGCCACAAGCTCTCAATAATTTGCAAATGAAATTTTTTTTATCTTTCTATTTTTGGATAAAACAAGTTATCAAGTGCTCATTTGGGAATAACTTCTTTAGCTAAAACTGAAAATTTTTTGCTCAAAGTACTATAGATAAAACTAAAAACTAACTATAGTAGAACCTATGAATAGTACTAAAAAGTACAATGTAACCTATGAATAGTAGCAAAAATAAGTTAAATAGTAAAAAAAAAACTAGTTTTTTCAGCCAATACCAAATGCAACCCAAGTAAGTTTCCTCCCAACTACCTTTTTTTATTTACATTTTTTTTAATAAGTAAAGAAATCATTATTAGTATAAAGGAAAAAATTCAAATTAACAGTAAGAGTTTAACAAAATCTACAGAAATACTCAATAAATACATTTCTATAAATGTATAAAATCAACTACAGAAATAAGAAAACTAGGATGCATAATAAAAATACTTTAGATCAGCTATAAGACAGGCCACAACCTCTCAATAGTTTGCAAAAGAAAATTTTTTTCCTTTTCAATTTTTGGATAAGACAAGTTATCAAGTAAGTTTCCTCCCAACTACCTTTTTTTATTCATATTTTTTAATAAGTAAAGAAATCATTATTAGTATAAAGAGAAAATTCAAATTAACAGGAAATTTATCAAGCTCCTCCAAAAGAATTAGAATCTAAAAATTTAACAAAACTAAAACTTTCTAAGGCATGGAAAGGAGAGCAATCCTGTGACAATGTATCAAAGTGCTTACAAATATTTCTTGTATCACTCAAGACACTTTCCAACAGAGGTTGTTAGTTGTGACCAATAGACAAAAAATGCCTGGAAAAAAAGAAAGGAAGGATTGTTTGCTGATTTGTGACCAATTTGGGCTGGTCTGTTATTCGCGTTAAGTGGTACTTAAAAACATTAAATCCAGAAGCACCTCTCTCTTCCCGATAATGATAAACCTGCCAGATAGTGAAAAAGAGACAGAACACATGAATGAAGAAAAAATTAAGAAAAATAGTGAAATATCTTTTTAACATAAGAAAAAGAGAGTACAATTTGACCTATTATTTCTTAAAAAAAAAAAAAAAAAATCTTACAAGATCCTTAATAGTATTTAAGAGTACATGAATGAAGAAAAAAATTAAGAAAAATAGTGACCGTGCATAATATTAGGAAAAAGGAAAAAAAAAAGGACAGATCAAGATTTCTTTTAAACAAAAGCACTTATACCACAAGAAAGCCTTAAACGTTTTTAATTTTCCGACCCCAATATAAATCCTTAATTACTCCAACAGAAACCCATCTAAAAGAAGATGTAGAAAACCAAAAACAATATTCAACAGAAGACTGAAAGACAATGATAAATTACAAAAACAAATGTTATTTTTCTGAATCTACAATCATAAATAAATGAGCTACAAGGTTCCACAGTGAACAATATGGAACCAAGTACAGATAGGGATACAAAAACAAGATACCGCTTCAACCTAGTACAAGTAATACAGTGATTTTGAAAAAGATAAGATACATTGACAAGAATCTGGTTTTACTATTTCATATATATACATGCATAAAGAAAGGCATTGCACTTATCAAGATTGACAAGTATTGATATTTTCATAAAGAGCTAAAAATAGTTTTGTCAAAATACTGTATCAGAAAGTTAAGATAAGTTTTGTTCATCATGCACATGTCCTAATTTATCCATCCAGAAAGAAGGCATTTCAATATTTCCTCAAAACCACTGTTGAAGCATTCATTTAAATGTTTAAAATCTCAAATGACAACTACACACACACACATATTAGTGGGAACATGATTTTGTCAAATAAGATGCTTGATCAGAATTTAGGCAAAGGTACAAAATACAATATAATGAAGAAAATCACATGGCCAAAATCCATAAAACTATTTTATATTTTATGAAAATTCTCAATTCACACAAAATCGGTTTTCGTGGACTTCAAAATACTAATACAATTGTTTAATAACAAACAAACTTTAAATTCATAAGTATGTCCTACCTTGTACAAGCCATCATATGTGTAAATTTTTCTTGGATGACCACCAACAACACATTTATGTCCACGGATCACTCTAACAGGTAAACCTTGATCTATGTTGTTCTGTAAAAGATAATAATCACATACCATAAGATTGATTTGGTAATATATATATATATATATATATATATATATTTTTTTGGCTTAAAGGTAAAATATTTGTTACCTTACCCATTTCTATGGACTAAAAAGCATATTAATACATCTAAATAAATGAGGATTTGACAGCCACAATTCCTAATTCCATATATGAGTCAAACTTGCAATTGATCACATCTCATTTCATTCTAATAACAATTGACTTTGTTTAAGTTGAACAATTTGACAGCATGTTAACAATAAATGTAACAATATTAAAAAAAAATTGAACAAAACTGCTTTTTTAGGGTAGTTGGCAACATTAGTCCCACTACAAAACCCTAAAGATTTTATTTGGGTATATTAAAACCAATTCTTTTAGCAATTTGATCCTTGGTTCACAAATTCACATTAATCCTAATTCATGCAATTCATGTTGGTATGTTGAGGTTTGAAACACAACTTGAATTTGAATTTGATTTACTTTCATTCCTTGGAACATATGAATTTTCCAGAATGATTCCAAATTCAACTCATCTTGGCCAATTCATTCGTTTCAAAATAGGCAGTCAAGTAAAATACTATACATCAGGTAAAGTGCGATTTCTACTTGATGATGCCGAAATTCACCAGTGAGCTGCACGGTCGTACACGCCGGGCGTTAGAGACCTGCAAGACGACAAGAGAAGACGTAGAAGGGACACCGGTGTGGTGTCGGCCTAAAACCCTCCGAAGGTCAAGTTAGGAACCTCGCTAATGACTCAAGAGCGCTAGAGTTCAAATGAGCGTGCGTACCTTGATTTGTGAGGGTTCTGGCGTATTTATAGTTGTGTAGGCCTATTGACCTATTTCATTGTAGGGGTACCCTACCCTACGGGGCCCAGGAGTGTGGATCAGGCAAGCGCTACAGTACCCTAAATGGGCCGCGACCAAGCCTGTTTGGGAAGGCCCCTGAGGCCCAGCACACAGTGAACAGGACCTATTCCGGGTCACCGAATATTTTCCTCTTCAGCTGCCCCCCATTCCATGAATCCGTCATCCGACATGACGGGCTCATGGAATCAATTATCCATCCCGTCGATCGCCTGGTTCGTCACCTATCTTGACGGATGTAAGGGGCATGTAGATCCGTCCTCGTATACCCGTCACGTCTCTGTCGCGGATGAACGGACGGGTTGGAAGGGGTATAAACGCTTGAGGACGCGTGGCGTGTGTTGATTGGCAGCTGAACTGGAACCGAGGCGTCGCTTCGCTAGTCGTGCCACTGTCCCTATATATTTGTCTCTTGCTCCAGTCACTTTCACATTTTGGAGGAATCTTTGCCGATCAGAGCGCATCCGTCATCCCTGCAATCGTCGTCGCATACCCAGTCGTTTGGAGATACCGTCAACCTCACACCGTCACCTTCATACTCGTAAGTTTACTTACTACCTTCATCCCCATTTTGCTTTGGAATGTTAGTCCGTCGTCAGTGTAGATCTAGAGTCTTAGGTTTCCTTTCCGTCATTTGTAGGTGTCAGATGTCTAGTGAAGCTTCCAGCGGTCAATCTTTTGTCCGTGAGGGAGCAGGATATGACGAGGCTTACCCGTCAGGTCAGGGAGACCGGGGTTCCTCCGTCGAGGTTAGAGAACCGTCGTCTAGCTCTCCTTCCTCTACGGAAGATGAAGGGCGAGGAGAGGACGGATCAGAGTATGACTCAAACGAGGAGCTGGAAGTGATAGATCCTTCCGTTCAGCCAGCTGTTGGTGAGGACGGTTTGAGAAAGTTCATCCTGCCCGTCGAGTGGACGGTGAACTATTTCACTTCCTCCATCGCTCCGGCGCACTTCAACACTCTAAGGGAAAAGTACCAAATCCCAAACTCAATAACAGTCCGTCTACCATTTAAGAACGAGAGGTGTTACTACGAGGGGTTGGAGGACGTCGGCGTGTACGAGCAAATGCTCAAGGCCGGCCTTCGTTTTCCTCTAAGCGCCCTGCACCGTCAACTCCTCCAGTACCTAGGTGTGTCCGTCACCCAGATTTCCCCAAACGCCTGGAGGGTGTTTTTGAGTGTGGAAGTCCTGTACGGCGTTATGTCCAACGGGACTAGACGGTTGACAATGGACGAGTTCTTTAATTGTTACCGTTCGGACGAAATCGTCAAGTCCAAAGGAATGTACAGCTTCGCGGCGAGGAGCCCGTTGCTTAGGTTGGTGTCCGAGACCCCTGACTCCAACCGCAACTGGAAGAGTAGGTTCTTCTTCCTACAAGGGGACGAGTGGATGGGTCGTCGCGACGACCCGGATTTCGCACCCGTCGATAAGACATGGGGCATTGTACCCCCGTCGGGTATGTGATTCATTTTGGGCCCGTCGTGTGTCACCTGCGTGTTTTCTGCTTTCCTGACCGTCGTCTTTTTTGCAGCTCGCCGACGGACGGACGTTACCGTCGAGCAATTTGGTTTCCTAGAGTCCATCTTTCAGAAAACTGAGCTGTCGGAGAGGACCTGGGCCAAGCTCGTCACACTAAACACCATCCATTGGTACTGTGACGGTCCCGAACCCTCAGAAGCGGCCATAAAGTACGACGAAGGCGTACGCAAGCGTAAGTCCGTCTACTTTGAGTGTGCTTTTTGTCCCGTCATAAGTTCTAACCGTCCACTTCTTGCAGAAATGGACGACGCCAAGAGACGAGCTCTCATCAAGCTGCAGGCTGCCAACAAGAAGAAGGACGGGGGTGGCCTTCCATCCAAGGCACCCGTCACGTCTGCAAAAAGGGCCACAGAGAAAACGGACCGTCCGGCGAAGAGGCCGAAGACGGTGACGGTTGGTCTCCCAGCAGTTCATGATCCCACCAAACCGTCGTCGAGGCTGGGCACTGGTAGGGGCAAAGGTCTCATGACCAATCCTGACCCCGTCCAAGAGAAAACCGCTCCCGTCCTGCTCAGGGAGGATTCGCAGTATGCCCTCACTCAAATCACTTCAATTATCAGAGAGGAGGACTACGACGATCTCGATAACCATGCGACGGAGGCGATGGGGGAGACGGCGCTGTTCAGCCTAACTCAGGTAACATGTCCGTCGACTTAGTCCTTTTAGCCTTTTGATTGCGTACTGACCCTCTATCTGCGCTTGATGCAGACGGTGCTGATGGCAAAGGGCCTGATGGACCGTTGCCTGAAAAGTGAGAAAGCTCTGGAGCGGGCACGGTCCAAGGGTAGGGCCTTGACGGAGGAGCTGGACAACCTGAAGCTATGGAAGCTCCGTCATGAGAATAAGCTGAAGATGTCGGAGGAGGCCCGTGAGGCATCGGAGAAGGAGGTGACGGCCTTGAGGGAGGCGATGAAAGCCAAGGACGACGACGTCCGTCGAGCTAAGGTTGAGGCCGTCCAGGAGTACCGAGACTCCGAAGCATTGCTGACGGAGCTGGGTACTTCCTTTGCTGACGGATTTGACGACTGTCTCCGTCAAGTGAAGGCGTCGTATCCCGACCTCGGCGTTGGGCACATCCATATCGATGCTGGAGGTCAGACCCCCGCTCGTACCGTCGGGTCAGAGGATACCGCTGATCTCTTTGACGAGGCAACCAATGATGCCCCCCAAGACGGTCATGACTCTACCCGTCCCCTTGAGCCTGAAGGCGCCGGAGCACAAGCTGACGTCCCCCAGGCTGATGTTTTAGGAGACAAGTTGTAATTTCATAAACAATTGGCAATGTAATATTTAGACCGTCGTGTGTATGTGTTGAAACAATTTGCTTTAATGCGTTATTTGTTCGTTGCATATTTTTGAATGCTTTAAATGCTTTCCGCTTTTTTGTGTGCGCACAATCAATCCGTCAATGGCCTGGGCCCTGGAAATATCCGTCCACTTGCGGGCTTGTAACTAAATCAACTGCTTAAATGATCCGTCGTCCAGCTCATGGACTTTTAATAGCAGCACGTATGGGATAGCCCGGCCCCATTGTTGATTGCCCGTGCACTTTTAGGGTGGCCCGTTCGCTATGTGGATTTGGCTGGTTATCCCATCTTTTGGATGGTCCGTCCACCCTGTGGACTTGTAGATAAGCCCACCTTTTAGATGGTTCGTCCACTTTGTGGGCTTGTAGGTGTTAACATTGTTCAGATGTTCCGTCCACTGTGTGGACTGTAGGTTTTAACATCGTTTAGACAATCCATCCACTGTGTGGACTGTAGATTTTAACATCGTTCAGATGCTCCGTCCACTGTGCGGACTTGTAGATTTTAACATCGTTTAGATGTTCCGTCCACTGTGTGGACTTTGTAGATTTTAACATCGTTTAGATGCTCCGTCCACTGCGTGGACTTTGTAGATTTTTAACATCGTTTAGATGCTCCGTCCACTGTGCGGACTTTGTAGATTTTAACATCGTTTAGATGCTCCGTCCACTGTGTGGACTTGTAGATTTTAACATCGTTTAGATGCTCCGTCCACTGTGTGGACTTTGTAGATTTTAACATCGTTTAGATGCTCCGTCCACTGTGTGGACTTGGTAGATTTTAACATCGTTTAGATGCTCCGTCCACTGTGTGGACTTTGTAGATTTTAACATCGTTTAGATGCTCCGTCCACTGTGCGGACCTGTAGATTTTAACATCGTTTAGATGCTCCGTCCACTGTGCGGACTTTGTAGATTTTAACATCGTTTAGATGCTCCGTCCACTGTGCGGACCTGTAGACTTTAACATCGTTTAGATGCTCCGTCCACTGTGCGGACTTGTAGATTTTAACATCGTTTAGATGCTCCGTCCACTGTGCGGACTTGTAGATTTTAACATCGTTTAGATGCTCCGTCCACTGTGCGGACTTGTAGATTTTAACATCATTTAGATGCTCCGTCCACTGTGTGGACTTGTAGATTTTAACATCGTTTAGATGCTCCGTCCACTGTGCGGACTTGTAGATTTTAACATCGTTTAGATGCTCCGTCCACTGTGCGGACTTTGTAGATTTTAACATCGTTTAGATGCTCCGTCCACTGTGCGGACTTGTAGATTTTAACATCGTTTAGATGCTCCGTCCACTGTGCGGACTTGTAGATTTTAACATCGTTTAGATGCTCCGTCCACTGTGTGGACTTTGTAGATTTTAACATCGTTTCATTGCAGATTTAAATATCATGCATGCAAGTAAGGGTTGCAAAAACTTCTGCTAGTTCATGTAGAATTTTGAACAAGGAGTCGCCTTTAGGCATTTCGGCAGTGCCGTATGGAATAAAATACAAGCATCACAAAAGGACACAACATTGTCTGTCGTCGTCTTCTACTGATAATACTTCTTCAGGTGCTCCGTATTCCATGGGTGGCTTAGCTTTTTTCCGCTTAGGGTCTCGAGGTAGTATGTCCCCTTCCTATGCCATGCTGTGACCCTGTACGGTCCTTCCCAGTTTGGTCCAAGCTTCCCTTGGGTGGAATCCTTCGTGGAGCCGAGCACTCTCTTTAGGACAAGGTCTCCGACCTGGAAGTCTCTGCGTCTAACTCCAGAATTGTAGTGCTTCGCCATTAGGTCCTGGTACCGCGCTATTCTCTGCTCTGCAGCTGCTCTTACTTCGTCCACTAGGTCGAGCTGAAGGCGCATGGCTTCATCGTTCCTTTGCTCGTCGTGGTTTCCAACGCGGTGGCTTGTAAGACCTATTTCGGCTGGTATGACAGCCTCAGATCCGTATGCTAAACGGAACGGCGTTTCTCCCGTCGGTGTTCTCACCGTTGTCCTGTATGCCCACAAGGCGCTTGGCAACTCGTCCGGCCATATGCCCTTTGCCCCCTCAAGCCGAGCTTTGATGATCTTCAGCAGGGATCGGTTTGTGACCTCCACCTGTCCGTTGGCTTGTGGGTGTGCAGGTGACGAATAGTGGTTTTTTATCCCCAGCTGGGAACAAAACTCTCTGAATGCTTCGTTGTCGAACTGTTTGCCATTGTCCGATACCAGGACTCGCGGTATGCCGTACCTGCAAATGATATTTCTCCATACAAAACTTCGAATATTTTTCTCTGTGATGGTTGCTAAAGCCTCGGCCTCCACCCACTTCGTGAAGTAGTCGATGCCGACCACTAGGAACTTCAGCTGTTTTGCCGCTATCGGGAAGGGGCCCATGATGTCGAGTCCCCATTGCGCGAACGGCCATGGGGCTGTTATGGGCGTGAGTTCCTCGGTTGGTTGCCTGATGAGGTTGCTGAAGCGTTGGCATTTATCACAAGACCTGACGTATACGTCGGCGTCCTTCTGCATTGTTGGCCAGTAGTACCCTGCCCTGAGGAGCTTGTGTACCAAAGACCTTGATCCCGAGTGGTTCCCGCAGATCCCCTCGTGGACTTCCCTCATGACGTAGTTTGCCTCTTCGGGAGTCAGGCACCTCAAATAGGGTCGAGAGAAACCCCTTTTGTAGAGCACACCCTTCATTATGGTGAATCGAGACGCCTTGACTCTTAATTTTCTAGCAGCCTCTTTACCGTCAGGCAACAGGCCGTCCTTCAAGTACGCAGCTATAGGGGTCATCCAACACCCCCCGTCGCTCACTTCCTGTATGGTCGTACCGTCTATTGTTGGGGATGCTTGGGTGAAGGATAGTACTTGGTCGAGGACGACCATTGGCTCTGCTGAAGCCGCCTTGGCAAGCTGGTCGGCCTCTTGGTTTTCATCCCTAGGCACTTGAATCACTCTAACCTGGAGGTTGCTCATTCGATTTTTCACTTCGTCGAGATACTTCATCATTCTCTCACTTCTGCACTCGTAATCGCCATTAATCTGGCTTGTGATGACTTGGGAGTCGGAGTGGACCTCCATTCTTACGCCCCCAGCTGCAGTGGCAATGTCCAGCCCCGCAATCACGGCTTCGTACTCTGCCTCATTGTTCGTTGCTGAGAAGCACAAACGGATCATGCATTTGATCCGATCCCCTTCTGGTGTGCGAATTACCACGCTGATTCCTCCTGCGTGTTTGGTAGATGATCCATCCGTGTGAACCGTCCATACGGGGAGCTCGCTTGCCCCCGGGTCTGCTGCGACGGTGAATTCTGCGATGAAGTCCGCCAGGATTTGTCCCTTAACCGCGCTGCGGGGTTGATACCGAATGTCGTACTCACTCAGCTCAATTGTCCATAGTGCCACCTGCCCGGCTGCTTCTGGACTGTGCATAGCTCTTCTTAGGGGCTGGTCGGTCAACACGTTTATTACGTGTGCTTGAAAGTAGGGTTTTAGCTTTCGAGCCGCGGTCACCAACGCGAAAGCCAACTTCTCCATCGGGGTATCTCTCCTCCGCCCCCCTGAGCGCCTTGCTCGCGAAGTAGACGGGCTTCTGAATCCTGTCTTCTTCTCTAATAAGGGCTGCACTGACAGCAGCCGGGGAGACGGCAATGTACAATAGCAGCTCTTCGCCTTCCTTGGATGGGCTGAGAAGTGGGGGAGAGGAGAGGTATGTCTTCAAATCTTCGAAGGCTTTCTGGCAGGCGTCCGTCCACTCAAATGACTTTTTCAATGTGCGAAAGAATGGTAGGCACTTGTCCGCTGCCCTCGAAACAAACCTGTTCAGGGCAGCTATCTTGCCGTTCAAGCTTTGGACCTCCTTCACCGTCCTCGGAGGAACCAATTCTACTATCGCCCTGACCTTCTCTGGGTTAACCTCGATGCCCCTTTGAGACACCATAAAGCCCAAGAATTTTCCGGCCGTCACCCCGAACGCGCATTTGCTGGGGTTCAGCTTCATGTTGTAGGACCGCAGGGTGTCAAAGGTCTCTTTCAAGTCGCTCAGATGGTTGCACTCGCGAGCGCTCTTCACCAGCATGTCGTCCACATAGACTTGCACATTCCTACCAATCTGGTGCGCGAACATCTTGTTCATCAATCTTTGGTACGTTGCCCCTGCATTCTTGAGCCCAAAGGGCATCACCTTGTAACAAAAGAGCCCTTGGCTGGTGACGAACGACGTTTTCTCCTGATCCTCCTCGTCGAGTTTGATTTGATTGTAGCCGGAGAAAGCGTCCATGAAACTCAAAAGTTCGTGTTCTGCAGTTGAATCTACCAATGCATCGATGCGCGGCAGAGGATAACTATCCTTTGGGCAAGCCCTGTTAAGGTCCGTGAAGTCGACGCACATCCGCCACTTCCCATTTGCCTTCCTGACCATGACCACGTTTGCAAGCCAGTCTGGATAGTACACCTCTCGTATAAAACCTGCCTCCTTCAACTTTTGGACTTCTTCGGCGATGGCCCGGTCTCTCTCTGGAGCGAACACTCGTTTCTTCTGTCGGATTGGAGGGAATGATGGGGATACATTCAGCTTGTGCATTATGACCGTCGGGTCTATCCCTGGCATGTCCTCGTGACTCCAGGCGAATACATCCTGATTCTCCCTCAGGAAGGTGGTTAGGCTTTGCCGCGACGAGGGGCTAGTCGTCGTGCCGATCCTAGTGATCCGGCCGGGCCTCGTGCCGTCGAGTACTATCTCTTCCAGCTCCTCGGCTGCTTCAGCTGTGACTCGCTGTCCCTCGACATTCAATGCTTGCAAGTGATCATCCATCTCTATCATGGCGAGATAGCATTCCCTTGCCGCAGCTTGGTTCCCACGGAGCTCTCCGACCCCATATTCGGTGGGGAATCTAGCCATCAAGTGGTAAGTCGATGTCGAGGCTTTCCATTTGTTGAGGGTAGGTCTCCCCAGGATTGCGTTGTAGGCGGATGGGCAATCTACCACCAAGAAGACCACGTCCCGGGTGACCTGCTGCGGGTAATCCCCCACCGTTACAGACAAGGTGACGGTTCCCAGGGGATAGACTCTCGTACCGCCAAACCCGACGAGGGGGTAATTGGTTGGGACAAGCCGATCTCTACCTAGCCCCATCTGTTGGAATGCAGGGTAGTAAAGAATGTCCGCTGAACTCCCGTTATCAATGAGTACTCGATGCAGGTTGTACTCCCCAGCTCGTATGCTGACCACGAGGGCATCGTCATGTGGATGGTGAAGGCGTCGGGCATCTTCCTCCGAAAAACCAAAGGTTGGTACTTCTGCCTGTGCGAACCTCGTGGTTGCGCCCGTCGTCTGTACGCTCTGTACCATCCGTAGGTAGGCTTTGCGAGCCCTCTTTGACGGTCCGCGAGTACCGCCCACGATCATTCTTATGTCCCCAATGGGCGGTCTTGGGCGCTCAGGCTCTCGAGGGGGGGGCTGGACCTGCGATGGATTCGTCCCTTCCCTGTTGACAAACCTCTGTAGCCTCCCTTGCCTGATGAGCGCCTCAATCTGTTGCTTCAAGTCATAGCACTCCGACGTGTCGTGGCCGTGGTCGCGATGAAAGCGACAGTACTTACTTCTTGATCTTCTGTCGGGGTTCCCCTTCAGCTTCCCAGGGTACGTCAGGGCTTCCTCATCTCTTATCTGCATCAACACTTGGTCGATCGGGGCCGTTAGAGGGGTGAAACTGGCAAATCTCCCCATGGGCGGCCTCGGGCGTCTATCATCCCTTCTCTCATCCGTCCTGGCCTTCTTTCGTCCTCCGTCATGTCGTTTTTCTTCCAATCTCTCCCTTTTCTTAGGCTTGCCGTCTCGCGCTATTAGCGCGTCTTCTGCGTTCATGTACTTCGTTGCCCTGTAGAGTACCTCGGACATAGTTTTCGGATCATTCTTGTATAAGGAGAAAAGGAACTTGCCCTTTCGCAACCCGTTGGTAAAGGCCGCTACTTGTATCTTGTCGTCCGCTTCGTCTATAGAGAGGGCCTCTCTGTTGAACCGTGTTATGTAGGACCTCAGCGTCTCGTCTTCCCTCTGCCTGATGCTCATCAAGCAGGCCGTGGACTTCTTATACCGGTGGCCCCCTATAAAGTGCGAGACGAACTGGGCACCTAACTCCTTAAAGGCACCGATTGAGTTGGGCGTTAATCTGCTGTACCAAACCCTCGCGGATCCCTTCAGCGTAGTAGGGAAAGCCCTACACATAATCTCGTCCGGCACTCCTTGTAGGTGCATTAGGGTCTTGAAGGACTCCAAGTGGTCCAAGGGGTCCTTGGTTCCGTCATAGCTATCTATCGTAGGCATTCGGAACTTCGGGGGTAGAGGGCACGAAGTGACATGCGCCGTGAAGGGCGAATCGGTCCGCTGGACCAGGTCGTCGAGGTCACTGGATACCCGTCCTTTGAGGGCGTTCATCATTACGGCCATTTGTTCCCGCATCTCCTGCATCTCTGCGGCAACGTGGGGTGGTAAGGTTTCAGAGGGAGTCGTCAGGCTGGTATCCCGCCTTTCCTGCCGGCTCGGGCGTTACTCCCCTCAGGGGCCTCGTCATCCCTTCTTTCCACGCTTGTTCCCTCTGCCTGAACTCGGGGGGGCTCATCCCTCCGTCGTAGCTGCTCTTCCAAATCATTATTCCGTTTGGTCAGGCGTTCGACCGCTGCGGCTAGCGTTTGGACTTGTCTTTCCAATGCGGTTGAGCGAGGTTCGTCGCCTGGGTTGTTAATTGTTGCCATCGACCTCGTGAACACCATGCAACTCTTTGTCTTAGGAATAGGACAACGTTTGATCGTCCTAGCGGTTCCCACAGACGGCGCCAACTGATGATGCCGAAATTCACCAGTGAGCTGCACGGTCGTACACGCCGGGCGTTAGAGACCTGCAAGACGACAAGAGAAGACGTAGAAGGGACACCGGTGTGGTGTCGGCCTAAAACCCTCCGAAGGTCAAGTTAGGAACCTCGCTAATGACTCAAGAGCGCTAGAGTTCAAATGAGCGTGCGTACCTTGATTTGTGAGGGTTCTGGCGTATTTATAGTTGTGTAGGCCTATTGACCTATTTCATTGTAGGGGTACCCTACCCTACGGGGCCCAGGAGTGTGGATCAGGCAAGCGCTACAGTACCCTAAATGGGCCGCGACCAAGCCTGTTTGGGAAGGCCCCTGAGGCCCAGCACACAGTGAACAGGACCTATTCCGGGTCACCGAATATTTTCCTCTTCACTACTAAACTACAATGGTTTAACACGTCAACACCTATTAGAAATATATTAGAATTGCGCATATGAATTTGCTAGAATGATTTCGAATTCAAATCATCTTGGCCAATTCATTGGTTTCCAAATAGGCAGTTAAGTAAAATATCACATAGAAGGAAAAGTTTGATTTCATCTAAACTACGGTGGTTTAAAACATCAACACCAATTAGACATTTATCGAAACGAAAGATCATTATTAGATGCTAAAATCCAAATGGGTACCCTTGTACAATGGGAAAGGGCTTACTAGTGACCATAAAAATAAGCACTTAGACCATGATGGGGGAACATAAGTGAAAGCTTCCTTTGAAGACTTATAAGAGGCGAGAGAAAAGGTTGGTACAAGTTCTCAAAAGATAATTTGGGATGTTTCGCATGATGGAAAGGTGGTTCAAGTTCTCAAGCGATAATAGGTTGGTTCAAGTTCCCAAGTTTTATTGTGTCAAGATTTGATAGGTTTTTAAATTTTGGATACTGTGTTGGACTAAGGACCATATGTCTTCTTGATTTAGAAGTTCTTAATTACTTTTATTTGTTATTGGGAATCCTTTAGGGGTACTAGTCTTTCTAGAAAAGGTTTTGGGAATCCTTGTACTAGCCATTGTTTTGAAACCAACAGCCATCAAATTAGCTTTTAAATTATCTAAGATTCCCAAAACCCTTAAGCATTAACACCTATTAAATGACCCTTCAAATGCTCATAAAAAAATCCTTTTAGTGCCGAATTTCTAAAAATCCTTCATCAGAATATCTCTATCTTATTCAATTGTTTTGTTAGGAACTTCTTAAAATTTATTTATTTAAAAGTCCTACTTAGTAGGAAAGCAAAGAAAAGGGCATTCCAATTTTATTCTTACCCCCCCCCCCCCCCCCCCCCCACAAAAAAAAAAAACCTATAAGCACAAATAGATATTGGTTATTGAAAAAGTCCTACTGTTTTGAGCTCAATTATTGGTTATTAATTTCATTTTAATTTCCCGGGTTTTGTTAGAAAAATAATATTATTTTATGTATAATTATTGAAAATGGTATTCTAGGAAAATTATTTTGGAGAATAACCTTTTTTGAAAGTCATATTTTGAAAACACAATTTTAAGTATTGAAATTTCAAATTTTGCACTGAATTCGTTTTTCCAAAACACAAATTCAGTGTAAATGTGTTTACCACAACACTATTTTTAACAATTAATAATAGAATAAAATAAAAATTTCCCCCAAAAAAGCCTACTTTCCCTTTAGGGCAAAAATTCCACCAACTTAAAGCGCAACAACCCATGTAATCAAATAAAAATAATATGAATAAATTAATATTGCCGAGTAAGTCTTTCCAAACCTTAAGAGCCAAATTACCACGACACATAACTTGATCTTTAACTTGACATTTATTGCCAAGTAATTCATTCCCACCTTCACCTGTATACTCTACTTCTTCTGACTTGTCAACATCATCTTCATATTGGCCAGACAAGACAATTGAAACAGCAACTGGCAACATAATCTCTTTCTTTTTTTGCTGAACAACTGGCAACATAATCTTCGGACTCCTGAACTCTTCCTGCAATAATCCAAGAGATAATTAGAAAAAGATTAAAACTATGGAGAATGTTAACAAGCACCGGAGGTGCTTGTTGAGGTTCTCCAAAATGGGTCTCACATAAATAAAAAAATTGAGTCAACGAGAAAAAAGGTATGATATGACGTGTAAAAAAAATTTTGGACAAATTTGCTCTCTTAATATGAGACACAATATGGGACACGGTTGGCATAGCTGAGGGGTTTTTTTTTTTCTTTGGACAAAATTGCCCTCTTAACACATATTCCTCTCTTTCACTTTTTATTTTCCACCAAATCTTATTTTACCAATATTTTACCATCTACTTTCTTTCACTTTACCAATATTTTACCATCTACTTTTTCTTTCACTTTACCAATATCAAACAAAATTTCTTCCCTTTACCAATATCAAAGAGAAGAAGAGATGAAGAAATGTCAATAAAAGATTGAGGAATAATTAAACAAGGTACCATTATTGTATTTTATTTGATTCATAGTTATTTTTTAAAAATAGGTTAAAATGAATATGTTGTTAATTTTTATTTTTGATACATGTATATTGTAGCACTAATGGAATGGGATGTAGTTGCAAAAGATTGCTTTAACTTAAATGAACCACTTCATGAAGGTATTATAATTTTATTTTATTTGTGATTTACATTTCATTTATCATAGAATATTTTTAAATTCTTGTTTTTATATAGCACCAAAATTAATATGATGTTAATTTTTATTTCTAATATATGTATTATAGCATCAATGGATAAGAATGTAGTTGCAAGTGATAGTCACTACTTTACTCCAAAATATTGTTTTGACTTAAATGAACCCCTTCAAGAAGGTATTATAATTTTATTTTATTTATAAATTTACATTTCATTTATCATAGAATATGATGTTTATATTTTAAACTCTTGTTTTAGTATAGCACCAATGGATGACAATGTAGATGCAAGTGATGCTCATCAATTTGTTCCAATGGATTGTTTTGACTTAAATGAATTGTCTCAAGAAGGTACTATTATTTTCATTTTATTTGTAATATATAATTCATATATCCACATAATATGATGTTGATTGTTTTTTTAATTTTTGTTTTAATATAGCACAAGTTGATGATGATTTGATTGCAAGTGGGGTTCATGGAAGTGTTTCAAAGAATTGTGTTGAATTAAATGAGCTTCCAAATGATGGAAAAATTAATAATACTTATGGAGATGAAATAATTGATTGGAATGAATGTCCAATAGATAAAATGGGAGTTATTGAAGAACATGAAGATATAAATTCAATAGAAAATGAGTTTGGGCCTTTTGTTGGTCAATGTTTTCCTAGTGACGAAGAAGCTTTCATTTTCTATAAAAACTATGCAAATCA
Source organism: Castanopsis chinensis (assembly GCA_032878915.1). Lineage (NCBI taxonomy): Eukaryota > Viridiplantae > Streptophyta > Magnoliopsida > Fagales > Fagaceae > Castanopsis > Castanopsis chinensis. Next base: position 11,348,157 of record JAVQMG010000115.1, on the reverse strand, counting down.
ATATGGTTTTACAATTCGAAAAGGTCGTACTGAGAAAAAAAAAAAGGAGAAATAGTAAGATGTGATTTCTTTTGTCATCGACAAGGTAAACAACCACTAAAAATAGTGGATCCATCTAAGGAGCAAAGAAATAGGAAGTCTTTAAAATGTAGATGTAATGCTCATTTAAGTATCATTTTGCGAAAGTCATTTGATATTTTTTCTCGAGAATGGCATGTCACTAAGTTTGTTGTAGACTACAATCATGATTTATTCTCCTCTTCGGAAGTACGATTTTTTCCAGCCAATCGAGTTATCACTATAGATGATGAGAAACGCATTTTCTTATTGAAAGAAGCTGGACTTTCAATTAGAGAGGTAATGCGTGTTATGGAACTTGAGAGGCATTTGAAACATGGACAACTTCCATTTTTTCAAAGGGATATTCGTAATCTTTATGTGAAAATGAGGAGGAAGAATGCAAAGAATGATGCCATGGATATTCTACAATTTTGCGAAGTTGCTAAAGAAGAAAACTCTAGATTCCAATATGCATTTACAACCGATGAAGAAAATAGATTGGAGCATATTTTTTGGTCACCTACTCATTGTTTTGATTGGTACCAAAAATATGGAGATGTGGTTATTTTTGATACTACTTATAAGGTGAATGCTTATGATATGCCTTTTGGTATCTTTGTTGGTGTCAATAATCATGGAAAGACAATTCTCTTTGGTTGTGCACTTCTTTGAAATGAAACAACAAGTGCCTTTCGATGGTTAATGAAGGTACATTTTTTGTCTTATAAATTTGTACAATTATTTTTTAAATTTTATTTGATGAATTAGTAGAATAATTACATATATCCTTTGAAAAATTTTCATGTTTTAGTAAATTTGTATTTGATTAGCAGACTTTTGCATGCTTAATGAGGAATCAACCTAAGGCAATTTTGACAGACCAAGATCCATGGATTACAGAGGCAATATCAAAAGAATTGCCGGCTACAAAGCATGCCTTTTGTATATGGCATATTACCGCTAAATTTAGTAGTTGGTTTACATCAATTCTTCGTAATCAATATTCAAATTGGTGCATGGAATTTTATAAGTTATACAAGTTAGATTCATGTGAAGATTTTGACAATCAATGGCTTCAAGTTATGACAAAATATGACATGCTCTCTAACGAACATGTAATTGGTTTATATCAAATCAAGCACTTTTGGGTACCATGTTACCTTCGTGAGAATTTTTTTGGTGGAATGACAACAACCGGAAGATTGGAAAGTATAAATGCATTTATTAAATGGTTTGTTAGCTCTCACACAAATTTGATCCAACTCATCAAGCAAGTAACTCTAATCCATGCTGATATTACATTGTTAGTCCCTAATATTTATCAACTAGTGCTTTAGTCTCTAAAGTATCACGTGAATGTTATTGGTCTTTAAAGTATCAACTTTGACAACTTAATGTATTTGTTATTGTTTTAACTTTCTTTTTTGGTGTACCCATATCATAAACAATTCAATCAACCTAGATCAGGCTACTAAGCCTAAGCCTAAGCCTACTACCAAACTACCACAAACTATTTTATTAGTGCTTCAAAGTTAATAAGATATCATATAGCTCTATCCTAACTCGGTATAAACAAAAGAATAAATAATAAAATTATATATATTTTTTAAATATATATTAAATATAGGTGGATTGGGTTAGGCAAATTTACTGACTCACCAACCTCTAAAACCTGACTTAAACTGATAGGTTAGGTTAAATTAGATCGGTTTTGGCATATCGACAACTTGGTTGACACCCCTAGCCTCTTATAGTAAAATAAATAAAAGGTAAAGAGTTGAAAAGAATATTTAAAATTTGAGTTTCCTCTAATGTGCTTGTGAATTTATGTTCTCTTATCCTTCCTTACTTGTTTGAGTATCCTCTGATGTGCTACGTGCTCTTAATACACATGCCAAATTTTGTATTAATCAAATATTATTAACTATATGATCTATAAGCCTATATTTTATTATGCATAATATTTTTTTCAGGAAATAAAGTGCATGTATTATGCATAATTTTAAACAACAAAAATTTGGAATTTAAAAAATTTATTGATGACATAACTATTAATCTTTAATTTTCTAAAAATTTTGTAAACATGAAAGATATAAGAAAAAGAAGTAATCCAATGGTGGATATGTCAAAATTCACCTCTAATAAAAAAATATTACAATCAATTTTGTAATCTAAAGTTACAACTAATTTCGTCGCTAAACATTGTTCTATAATAAAATGTGACAATATTTTCACAATATTTTTTGTTTTTAGTCGTAGTCAATCCTAATCTAATATTTTATTATTTTATTTTTACATATAAGAGATTTGACAACTCAACTGTTGTGAAAATTTTGTGAAAATTTATTGTATTGTAATACAATTTGTAATTTTTATTTGGTAAAATTCCTTCCACACGTATCCCATCAAGCCATCTTTTACACTAATTTATTTATTTTTACTTCTCTTTTTTTATCAACCACACATATCCCATCAGTCCATCACCCTTACACTTATCTTCTCCCATCCTTTCTGCTTCTCCTTTCTCATCTTTTAAAATTTTTATGTTCTCCTATTTGAAACTCTTGGCTCAACTTCCTTCCTTGTCTTCTATTTTTTTTTTTCACAGCTTTCTTTTCTAATTTAGTTTGTCTCCTCCTTGATTTCCCCTCCATCAACCCAGTTCGTCTCCTTAAAAAAAAATTTATGTTCTCCCATATGTTCTTATGGGTTTTTTTTTTTTTTTTTTTTGGATGTACTGATGGTTGTTTTTCTGTGAGATGGGGTTTTTTATTTTTTTTTTGGATCTACTGATCTTTTGTTGTTTCCTGAGGATTGTGATTTTATTTTATTTTTTATATTTTTTTTTATGTTGGTTGTTTTCTGTGAGAGGGATTGAGATTTCAGTTTTTTCTTTTCTGTAAGAGGTTTGGTGTTGTTTTCCTGTGAAAGAAGCATGAGTTTTCAAATTTTCCTGTGTGAGACACTTGACTAGGCTTGAGTTGGTGAGAGACGTGGAAAGGGTACTTTGGTCTCTTTATTCATTTTTCTTTTTTCCTATAAAGCTGACCCACATCTGATAAAAAGTCTTAGAGCAATCTTATCAGTTTGTGTAAAATTTTCATCTATTTTACACAAAAAAACCTACTTTTCTATTTTACACTCTCACTTTTACAATACTCCAACATCAGTTTATCTATTTTGCACATTTAATCAATAAAATATTTATTTCTTTCACACTTTCTCTCTCTCACAGAACCACCACAAGCCGCGCAGCCACCGCCGTCAGCCACCGTCTCTCTCAAAATTGACGCCTCCGGCCTCCAATCACACCGGAATCCCAACCAAGACCAGTGAATAAAAAAAAAAGAAACAAACCCAGAAAAAAAAAAAAAAAACCAAAAAAATCCTCACAGACCCAACACAACCCGCCAGCCACCGCCGTCAGCCACCGTCTCTCTCAAGATCGACGCCTCCGGCCTCCAATCACACCGGAATCCCAAAGAAAACCAGTGAATAAAAAAAAAAAGAAACAAACCCAGAAAAGAAAAAAAAAACCAAAAAAATCCTCACAGACCCAACACAACCCGCCAGCCACCGCCGTCAGCCACCGTCTCTCTCAAGATCGACGCCTCCGGCCTCCAATCACACCGGAATCCTAAAGAAAACCAGTGAATAAAAAAAAAAGAAACAAACCCAGAAAAAAAAAAAACCAAAAATCATCGGCGATCGGTGGAAGCTAGAGCGACGGACTCGACTTGTAGGCGACGGACTCATCGGCGACTCGGCGATCGGTGGTAGCTAGAGCCGGCGAGATTGATGAGAGGAGAGAAAGGGAGAGATGTGCGTCTGATGAAATGAGAAAGAGAGAGGCTGAGAGTCAGTACAGAGAGAGAGAGAAAAAAGGCTTAAAAAATTATATCCACATGCTACAGTACCCGTGTAAATTTACACGGGTACTGTAGCCAGTGTATTGCTTTTCACATTTTTGCATGTTTATACACCCACTGATGTGGGTACTTTTTTGCTTAAAATTGCTTCAAATGTGTAAAATTAATAATTTTATAACATTTTACACATTTTTACACTTTTATACCTTCATTGATGAGATTGCTCTTAAAAAGTTGTGTAAAAGACTGCAAAAAGCTGGGCATTAACGGGCACCTTACGGTGCCCGTTAGCAGGACCCTAAAACTATAAACTCACAATGTATTCCATCCAAGTTTACATAGAAACAACCAATTAAACAATCGTGAAAGCCACTCAGCACCATGGCGTTGTAATATGTATTATTGGTTGCTTATCCTTTGTAATATACTGACATTCAATTTTTTTTTTTTTTTTTTGAGAAACAACTGACATTCAATTTTTAACAAAATAGTTTGGGGTTATCCTTTACTATAAAGATAATCCGAGGCCTTTTCATCCATCATCGTGAACTTGGAAGGACATTTCAATTTCCTTAGCATCCCATGCACCTAAATCTTCACCATTTTTACAGAAAGTTTCATATACATTAACATGTGCTTAGAAACTTTATCACTATCACTGACCAAATGCTTGGATGCCATTAAATTACTGTTGTATACACACTTTACTAATCAAATTCTGCAGAATTCCTGATTACTTTTAAATACCCTACCACTTTCGAAGATTCTCCAGTATAATCAATTCCCCTCAAACACTGCCCATGAAGACCAACAGCCACCATTGCAGCCCGGGAAGAGAATTGATGTCCAACATTAATACCTACATTAATAAAAGTAATAACAAAAATTAGATTAAAAGTTTGGAGATGCCATAAAACTATTAATGTAATTTATAAAAGAATAGATAGCAAATATCTACACCCCAACAGACAACTGAATTTCACGAACCTGGTAGATGACCTATTTTCTTGCTGTACAAATTTTTTTTTGTATTCAGCATCTGCCATAATTCTCAAAGCAACAGTAAGGAAATGAAGTAACAAAATAGACCAGAGTTACTCTACACTGCAGTAAATCAAATTAACCAGAAATGTTCACATATAGAGAAAAAATAATAGTTATAAGCCTGCTTAAATATTATTTTCAATACAATAATTTACTACTTTGAAAAATTAACCTAGTAGTGACTTTAAGATATGCAATATGAGTGTGTGGTTTCCACAAGCAAAATAAATTTAATGGCAGTATATTTACCATTATGCAATACTGTAAGTAATAAAAAAATTTTAAAAAATAATGTTACAAGAAACAACGAAATTTAAGGAGAATGCCTACAAGCCTAAGTCTATGTGGACACTTATGCATGCATTAAAGTAACCCTTTTCTTCTCTCCAAGAATTTTCAAACATCATCAGTATCAAAATGCATTTGTGTACTTGCCAATGAGTCCTCAACCCATAATAATTGGTGGAGGGTAAGGTTACCAGTTCAAACCCCCCTATGTGTCTTTGAAACTTGCCCAAAAAATAAGCTTTACCCATGCACCAAATGAAACAGGAAGTATGTGACAAAGATAAATTCAAGCTAGGTCAAAGAGATCTTTGACAATATATATTAAGCCACCATATGCAAATTGTACAGCTATTAAGACTCTAGAATGCAGTTATTTGCAAGTTTAAAATGCACCCCTACCTGATAAGGAACATTTCTAACCTGATATGATTTCAGCATTGTCATTGATAAGGGTTATCCTGATAATGCAAGGCTGACGAGCCTAGGACTGACGGCCTAAGGCTGACGACCCCAACTCTAGGGTTACTTGAAGCTGACGACCTCAGCTCTTGGTAGAGTTGAAGGTGACGACCTTCACCAACAAACCAACGACTCCACGTATATCGCCAAGCTGACGATATAAAGCTGACGAGGTTAGACATAGTCCCATCCACAACCTTACTTGACTAACACGCATACAGGCATGATTCTTGAACAACACGCCTAATTAAGGAGACTCCTAGGAGGACAAGGATTCTAAGAGATGCGTAAAATCCAAGTATTACTGACCTAAAAGGAAAAGAACTCCTTGACCAAGGCATGGATTTCGACCCAACGCTGCTATAAATACTCAAAGACCCTCTCAAAGCAAGGTACGTGCAATTAACTCAACTCTAGCACCCTAGTGTTGAAGATAAAGGTTTCTAACTTGACCTTCGGAGGGTCTTTGGCCGGCACCACACCGATGCCCTTTCTTAGGTCTTCACTCTTTTTGTTGTGCAGGTACGTCATCAGGAGCACGTGCGGACCGTGTAACTTACTGAAGATTTTGAGCATCATTAGTTGGCGCCTTCTGTGGGAAAGGAGGTAGTAACATCGCACTATCGCTTCCCGGGCAAAAAGTTGCATGGTACTCACCCGCTCGATGGCTACCACCAACAACGTTCAAGCGGACGAACCGCGCGCTACCGTTCTGGAAAAACAAGTCCAAACGCTCGCAGCAGCGGTCGAACGCCTGACGAAACAAAATCGCGACTTAGAGGAGCAGCTACGCCAGAAGAATGCGCATCCTGGAACACAAGAAGAAAATCAGGACGAAACAAGCGCTGAAAGAAGGGATCCCGAAGCACCCGAAGGCAGCAACGCTCCGAGCAGGCCGAAAAGGTGGGATACCAATCTGACTACCCCTTCTGAAGCCTTACCACCCCACATCGCCACAGAGATGCAAGAGATGCGGGAACGAATGAACGTGATGATGAACGCCCTCAAAGGACAAGTGTCTACCGACCTTGACGACCTGGTCCAGCGGACTGGTTCACCCTTCACGGGGCATGTCACCTCGTGCCTTCTCCCCCCAAAGTTTCGTATGCCGCAGGTAGAAAGCTACGATGGAACGAAGGACCCCCTGGACCACTTAGAGTCCTTCAAGACTATAATGCATCTTCAAGGAGTGCCGGACGAAATCATGTGCAGGGCTTTCCCAACCACCTTGAAAGGGTCTACAAGAGTCTGGTAAAGCAGGTTGACGCCAAACTCGATTAGCACCTTTAAAGAGTTAGGTGCTCAGTTCGTATCACACTTTATCGGAGGCCACTGATACAAGAAGTCCACGGCATGCTTGATGAGCATCAGGCAGAGGGAAGACGAGACTCTAAGATCCTACATAACGCGATTCAACAAAGAAGCTCTTTCAATAGATGAAGCGGACGATAAGATACAAGTGGTAGCCTTCACCAACGGGATGCGAAAAGGTAAGTTCCTCTTCTCCCTGTACAAAAACGATCCAAAAACCATGTCCGAAGTACTTTACAGGGCGACGAAGTACATGAACACGGAGGACGCACTGATCACAAGGGAAGATAAGCCTAAAAAGAGGGAAAGGCAGGAAGACACACGAACGGATAGGGGGCAAAAGAAGGCTAGAATCGAAGAGCGACGGGATGATCGCCGCTCCAAGCCGCCCCCGGGGAGATTCACGAGCTTCACACCGCTGACTGCCCCTATCAATCAGGTCCTAATGCAAATCAAGGACGAAGGGGCTTTAACCTTTCCCGGCAAGATGAAGGGAGATCCCAACAAAAGACCAAGGGACAAATACTGCCGCTTCCATCGAGATCATGGACACGATACGGCAGATTGCTACGACCTCAAACAGCAAATAAAAGCTCTAATCAGGCAAGGAAGGCTGCAGAGGTTTGTTAGCAAAGAACGGACAGATCCACCACAAGACCAAGCTCCCCGACGAGAAAATGAACGCCCCAGACCGCCCGTAGGCGACATAAAGATGATTGTGGGGGGCACCACGACCGCTGGGTCATCCAAGAAAGCCCGAAAAACTTATCTCAGAATGGTCCAGAACATCCAGTTGATAGGGTCCGTGCCCAAAATACCGCGGACTGATACCCCCCTCATTAAATTCTGAGAGGAAGACGCACGACGCCTCCACCACCACCATGATGATGCGCTCGTGGTCACCATACAAGCAGGAGACTACAACATGCACCGGGTTCTCATCGATAATGGGAGCTCGGCGAATATCCTCTACTATCCAGCGTTCCAACAGATAGGAATTGATAAGGAGCGCCTAGTTTCGACTAACGCCCCGCTCGTCGGCTTCGGAGGTACAAGGGTTTTTCCTCTTGGCATCATCACCCTGGCGGTGACCGTGGGAGACTACCCTCAGCAAGTCACGAAAAATGTAGCATTCTTTGTGGTCGATTGCTCATCCGCTTATAATGCCATCATAGGACGTCCCACTCTTAATTTGTGGAAGGCCGTGACATCAACATACCATTTAATGATAAAGTTCCCAACGGACTATGGAGTGGGAGAACTAAGAGGAGACCAAGTAGCTGTGCGTGAATGTTATGTAGCGATGATGGAGATGGATGACCATCACCAGTCTATGAACATAGAAGAACAACGTACAGCGACAGAGCCTGTAGAAAAGCTCAAGGAAATATCTTTCGACGACTCCCAGCCAGAACGCACAACCAAGATCGGCACTCTAGCAGACCTAACGGTACGCTAGGAACTCGCAACCTTCCTCAAAGAAAACCGGGATGTGTTCGCTTGGAGTCACGAGGACATGCCTGGCATTGACCCATCGGTTATAGTACACAAACTGAACATATCACCATCTTTTCCGCCAGTTCTTCAAAAGAAAAGGGTCTTCGCCCCAGAAAGAGACCGGGCGGTAGTGGAAGAAGTCCGCAAACTGCAAGAAGCAGGCTTCATCAAGGAGGTCTATTACCCCGAATGGTTGGCGAACGTCGTTATGGTAAGAAAGGGCAACGGAAAATGGAGGATGTGCGTAGATTTTACGGATCTCAACAAAGCGTGCCCCAAGGATAGCTATCCTCTACCAAGGGTCGACCTCCTGGTGGATTCTACGGCCCAACACTAGTTGTTAAGCTTTATGGACGCATTCTCAGGATACAACCAGATCCTAATGGATGAAGCTGATCAAGAAAAGACTTCGTTTGTAACAAGTCAAGGGCTCTTTTGCTACAAGGTCATGCCGTTCGGCTTAAAGAACGCAGGTGCGACGTACCAGAGGCTTATGAATAAGATGTTCGTACAGCAAATCGGGAGAAATGTCCAGGTATATGTCGACGACATGCTGGTGAAAAGCCAAAGAGAAAAGGATCATTTGGGAGACCTCAAGGAAACCTTCGACACCCTTCGGTCCTATAACATGAAGCTAAACCCAGCCAAGTGTGCCTTCGGAGTGACAGCCGGAAAATTCCTAGGATACATGGTGTCCCAACGAGGTATTGAGGCCAATCTGGACAAAATCCGAGCTATAATGGAGATGACGCCTCCCAAAAGCGTGAAGGAAGTACAGAGCCTTAATGGCAAGGTCGCCGCACTTAGCAGGTTCGTATCCAGGGTGACGGATAGGTGTCTCCCATTCTTCCGCACACTGAAGAAGTCCTTTAAGTGGATGGACGAATGCCAACAAGCATTTGAAGACCTAAAGACCTACCTATCATCGCCGCCACTATTAACTCCCTCCCAACAAGGTGAAGAACTGTTCCTCTATTTGGCCGTTTCTCCAGCAGCCGTCAGCGCAGCCCTCGTGAGGGAAAACAACAAAGTACAAAGGCCGGTGTATTACGCCAGGCGGGCACTCTATGGAGCAGAAGAAAGGTACTCGCCAATAAAAAAACTTGTCTTCGCCCTAGTAACGGCGGCCCGCAAGCTTAAGCCGTACTTCCAAGCCCATACGGTGGTTGTACTGACTGACAAGCCCATACGGCGAGCAATGAGTAGTCCTGAAGCCGCAGGACGTATGGCCTTATGGGCAATAGAATTGAGCGAGTTCGACATAAAATATCGCCCCCGCACGGCCATCAAAGGGCAAGTACTCGCTGACTTCATCGCAGAGTTCACAGGTAGCGAAGGCCAAGGAGCGGAGAATCCCCGGTGGAACGTGTTCACCGATGGGTCGTCAAACAAAAGAGCTGGCGGAGCAAGAGTAGTACTCCGTTCTCCGGAGGGCGACGAGATCAAATGCATGGTTCGGCTAGATTTTCCTACAACCAACAATGAAGCAGAATTTGAAGCCCTCATAGCAGGCTTAGATCTTGCCAAGGCCGTAGGAGCCGTAGGCACGGTAGTCCATTGCGACTCTCAAGTAGTCGCTAACCAGATAAACGGCGACTATGAATGTAAGGGGGAAAGAATGAAGATGTACTTAGAACAAGCAAAGAGGAAGGTAGACGAGCTTTAGGCAAAGGTTGTCCAAATTCCAAGGGGAGACAACGAGCAAGCTGACCACCTTGCTAAAGCTGCATCCGCGGAACACGTAATCGCCCCCGGCAAGGTACTATCTTTCACTCAGCTCGCACCACTAATAGATGTCATCAGTATGCAGGAGGTAAGATCCGAAAATAATTGGACCAATCCTTTGGTCGCTTATCTCAAAGAGGGCGTCCTACCTGAAGAAAAGGGAGCCGCAAGGAAGCTGAAGGTCCAGGCGGCACGATTTATCTTAATAAGGGACATCTTATACAAAAGGAGTTTCTCCCGCCCGTACCTGAGGTATCTAGGGCCCGAAGAAGCGGATTACGTTATGAGGGAGGTACATGAAGGAATCTGTGGCAATCATTCCGGGTCACGATCATTGGTTCACAAATTAGTCCGAGCCGGTTACTATTGGCCGACCATGCAAAGGGACGCCCAGACATATGTCAAGTCGTGCGACAAGTGCCAACGGTTCAGTAACATCATTAGGCAGCCAGCTGAGGAAATAACCTCGATAACTGCTCCGTGGCCATTCGCCCAATGGGGGTTAGATATCATGGGCCCATTCCCGACGGCAGCAAGGCAGCTGAAGTTCCTAATAGTCGGAATCGACTATTTTACCAAATGGGTAGAAGCTGAAGCCTTGGCCACTATCACCGAGAAGAACGTACGTAGTTTTGTCTGGAAGAACATCATTTGTAGGTTTGGAATTCCAAGGGTCCTGATCTCGGACAACGTCAAACAATTCGACAATAACGCCTTCCGAGATTTCTGTTCACAATTAGGGACCAAAAACCATTACTCTTCCCCTGCCCATCCCCAAGCCAACGGACAAGTTGAAGTCACAAACTGATCCTTGCTTCGGATAATCAAAACTCGGCTCGAGGGGGCAAAAGGCATATGGCCGGAGGAACTACCCAGCGTACTATGGGCATACAAGACGACCGTCAGGATCCCCACAGGAGAAACCCCATTCCGGCTAACATACGAGAGTGAAGTTGTTATACCAGCTGAGGTCGGGCTCACAAGTTACAGAGTGAACAATCACGATGAAGGAAGGAATGACGACGCCAGGCGCCTAGAGCTTGACCTAATCGACGAAGTTAGGGCGACAGCTGAACAGAGGCTCGCGCGATACCAGGACCTCATGGCAAAACACTACAATTCCCGAGTCAAGCATAGGGACTTCGAAATTGGAGACCTCGTCTTAAGGAAAGTAATAGGCACCTCCAAAGACCCTAAGCAAGGGAAACTCGGCCCGAACTGGGAAGGGCCCTATAAAATAGCATCATGGTTAAGGAAGGGCACCTACCACTTGGAGACCTTGGACGGACTAAAACTACGCCATCCATGGAACGCCGAGCACCTCAGAAAGTACTACCAGTAGAGAACAAAGAACGCCACTCCTCATCTCCAGTCTATTTCTTTCAGTCATTTATTTTAGTCATTTATTTTGGTTTACTACAATACATTCAAAGCCCAAAGGGCTAAAGTTTATTCATTTGTGAACAATTTTCTACTTATATATGCATTCATCACAATAAGAGGAGTTTATTCAGAAACGACTGATGTATCTGTTAAGCAGACGACTTTAAATCCACCAAAATAAAGGGAAATTAGTCCATAAAGTCCATAAAATGGACGATCTTAATAACAAAATCTAAAGTCCACAAAGTGGACGGCCTTGTCTACAAGGAAGACGGAACTGTTACTTGTTCTACAAAGTGGATGACACTAAGTCCACAAAGTGGGCGACCCCGTCACTTAGTCCACAAAGTGGATGGATCCATTACAAAGTCCACAAAGAGGACGGCCTTAAATCCACAAAAGTGGAGGAAAACTAGTCCACAAACAGGACGGATCTACTACAGCCCACGAAGTGGACGACCTTAAGTTTACAAGGTAGACGACCCCGAGTCCACAAAAGTGGACGGCCTTAAACACCACAAAGTAGACGACTTTATTACCTTGACCACAAAACGGATGGATCAACTACAAAGTCCATAAAGTGGACGACCTCAATACCTAAGTCCACAAAATGGACGACCTCACCACATAAGTCCAACAAAGGTGACAGACCGAGAACCAAGTACTACCCACAAAGGGGACGAACCGGTTACTATTTAGCAAATAGACGACCTCAAAATAAGCAAGTCTACTATCTAAATACGTCAACAGTCAAACTGACGATACAAAAGCATCAAATATAAATAAACACGGTTGGAAGTAATGAAGATCAAATACTACGGAATCAAATAAGTCTTTACAAAAGCCCAAAACACGGGCGTCAAGCATCAAAGTTCCTTACAAATAACAAAAAAAACTATTCAAACTATTCATTACAAATAAGTTTTATAAAGCTGGTGTAATTGACAGAGACAGACCAATGACAGGAGTAGAAACGTCTTCGGCATTGGATTTTTCTGCAAATGAAACTACGGTGACGGGTTTATCTACGGCTGGCTGGGCAAGGACCAAGCTGCCATCCCGTGAGTCCACCTTGAGCTGCGTGGTCTCGTCGGTTACCTCAAAGACGGAACCTCCTGTCGGAGTTGACGGAAGGGGCTCGTCCATGGTGATCTTGGAAAGATCCAGCTCGGGATAAGCAGACTTCACCTGCTTCAGGCAATCCTCGAACCCGTCAGCGTAGTAGACGGCACAGAAGTCGATAAAGGATTGGGAATCCTTGAACTCTGTCACGGCGTCAACCCTGGCTGTCTCTACTTGACCTAGAAGGCTTTTCAGATCCTTCTCTGCAGTCAACTTCGCCTCGTCAGCCAAGCCCTGCTGACGAATCTCTTCCTCCAGCTTTGCCGTCAATCCCTTCTCCTCCCCGGCTAGATGGATGTTGGCCTCCTTGTACTGTTGCTACACGTCAACGGCATTCCTGAGACGGATGTGCAGACGGGAGACCACCGCTTCCTTGGCAGCACACTTGTCCCGCAAAAACTTCATCTGAACCATGGCCTGCAAGACATAACAACGGCGTCAGTCACCTATAGGCTTGTCCAAGTGACGGAATATGAGAAAAAGAGCATACCCGGGTAAGGTCAAACAGCCCTGACGACCTTACTTCGTCCGTCGCCTGCTCGTCGCATAGCTCCATCTCCTCTTCCTTTAGAATGGACTCTGCCATCTCCACGGCATAGTCCTTATGGGTAAGGAGGTGACGGATAGGATCAGGGGCGACGACCCCTGGTGCCGTCATCAAGCCTTTGCCCGACCCATGGGAAGCATGAGGAGGCGTCAGGTTCTTAGTAGGTTTAGCACCAGAAGAAGGGACCACCTTCTTCCCGGACCGGTCGTTTGCCCCGTCAGTCTTCCTTTTGACGCCTTTCTTCCTGACGGGCTTGGGAGCGGACGACGGTGTCACCTCACCTCTAGCCCTCTCCTCCTCCTGCTTCTTCTTAGCAGCGGCAGCACGAATTCTTTGTTTTGCCGTCTCCATTTCTGTTAAGGGTAAAAAGTGAGAACAATAATAAAGTAAGAAAAGTGACGGAGGTAAGTAAGAGATACTCACGTCGACGGGATAATTCGTTCAGCCTGCGAGCCTCTTCTGACGGTTCCAGAGCACCGCAATATAAGTGAAGGGCGTCAAGGGTAATTAGGTCCCGACACCTCCTCTCGTCCAAGGGGATAGACGTCACCCGACGGATGAAGTCCTCTTGCTTCGCGGTCACCCGTGGACGAACGTTGGCTGAAAGGAAAGAAACGGGAGTTAGAAGCCAAGTAAAATAAGCAAAGTAAAGAAGTTGACGGGGTCGACCTGAATCTCTAACATAGGCCCAGGTGTTGTCAAAAAAGCCGTGAGGCATTGACTCCCACTCATCCTGACGGCATACCCAACTAGTCCCTTCTATGAAGAAATATCTTCCTTTCCATTTTCTGTTTGAATCGGGCATGTCTGACACTAATTTCAATTCCTTCGTCCTTGCTGAAAAATGATAAAACCCCTTGGACGAGGAGATGTGTTGGGGACGGTAGCACCAAAAGAACTCATCCAGAGTCAACTGACGGTGCCCACCGCTAAGACAACCCCACAAAATCTCGATACCAATAAACGTCCGTCATGCATTGGGAGCAATCTAGCTGACGGAGATACCCAAAAAATTGGCTAATTGACGGTGCAATGCCGTCAGTGGTAGTCTTAAACCTGCAGCAAACATGGCGTCATACATGCCCAGGTCTGCCGTTCTCCCAGAATAGCACCGTTCACCCTCCCCGGGTAGGCGGATTGGTATATTGTCTGGAATCTGATAGCGAGCCTGTAATGTGTTAAAAATGTTCTCGGACATCATCGGCAAGAAGCCGTTGACAGACCATTCCAGGGGGAGGATGAAGGGACGGTCATCACCAGGAGCTCCCGAAGTACTTTCTAAAGTCTCCTCATCACCGTCATCCTCGCTCCCGTCACCAGTTCTCTCCTTCTCCCCACTATCCCCATCCTCATTCAACTTACTCTCTCTACCACTTGCTTCCACTTCGTCAGAAGAGTGGGCCGATGTGTCCTTTTCTGACGACCAGGACGAGCCCTTCTCGGGCTCACGACCTGACGGGAAGACCTCGTCGTAACCCGCTCCCTAGCGGATTGACGACTGATCACTTGACATCTAACTACCTACACACGACGGTTTTTGTTCTAAGAACCTAGGCCGACGACCTTGCTAAAGGTATAGGGTAGAGAAATAAAAAGAATTGAAAGAAGAAGAGCTTACAAGTAAAATGTCCTGTCATGAGATGACGGTCCGATAAGTACGACGACTTCAGAGTAAACGAGGCTGGCAAGTAGACGGACAGGAGTCGTGAACGTGACGCCTTAGCTCTCAAAAGATTACAAATGTTGGAAAGTTTGAAATGAGGGGAATGGAAGATATATATAGGAGAAAGGGGGCACGGAAGACGAAGCGACGCGCTCGTCGTAGATCGAGGCGAATCAGTTTAAACCATGTGTCCTAGCATTTAATGGAGGTCGCTCGAAGTTTTAAGTGTATACTCCATAGCTCGTCAGGGGAGACTGACGAGGCTATAGAGTAGGGGGCAACTGATAAGGTTTATCCTGATAATGCAAGGCTGACGAGCCTAGGACTGACGACCCTAAGGCTGACGACCCCAACTCTAGGGTTACTTGAAGCTGACGACCTCAGTTCTTGGTAGAGTTGAAGGTGACGACCTTCACCAACAAGCCAACGACTCCACGTATATCGCCAAGCTGACGATATAAGGCTGACGAGGTTAGACATAGTCCCATCTACAACCTTACTTGACTAACACGCATACAGGCATGATTCTTGAACGACACGCCTAATTAAGGAGACTCCTAGGAGGACAAGGATTCTAAGAGATGCGTAAAATCCAAGTATTACTGACCTAAAAGGAAAAGAACTCCTTGACCAAGGCATGGATTTCGGCCCAACGCTGCTATAAATACTCAAATACCCTCTCAAAGCAAGATACGTGCAATTAACTCAACTCTAGCACCCTAGTATTGAAGATAAAGGTTTCTAACTTGACCTTCGGAAGGTCTTTGGTCGGCACCACACCGGTGCCCTTTCTTAGGTCTTCACTCTTTTTGTTGTGCAGGTACGTCATCAGGAGCACGTGCGGACCGTGTAGCTTACTGAAGATTTTGAGCATCATCAATCATAATTTTATAACTATGCATCAGACCATTGGCAATAATAACAGTTCAGAGAAGTTTTTCAGCTTCATTGGTAGCTAAACCATAGTTCTTGAATAACAAGTATGATTGATTATTAAAGCAATTGGATAATGTAGATAGTGTACGAGTAATATATGTATAACACGCAATCCAGCAACTTGCCTCAGAATTGTCTTGAGATCAGGTCGCCTGGTACATCTCTTAGCGTGACCATCGCATGCATTCCCGTTCTGCAAAAATGCATTAATGTAAATAACCATAAAGATCAATAATCACCAAGAATAAGTAAGGCCATAGATACATTATGTGATTTTAAATGCATGAATTGGCCTCTTGAAAAGAGCTACCATGGGAATTAGAAGATCATAAAGAAATATTAAAACAACAAAATTACTACCAGAAACCTTGAATCCAAGAAGGGATGCAAATTAAAGAGTGCATGTGTAATTGCCAATAATAATATTTAAAAACAAGATTATTTAATAAGAAATTTTAGCAATCATATAAATCCTAACAATGAATTATGTCTCACATGAAGGTCAAGTTGAAATGGATTGATCAATAGGGTGCTTGGCCTATTCACATGTAAAGGTTCATACCATATACACAAACGAAGTAGTGCGACTAAAGCCTTGTGTAACAAACTGAGAAGCATATTGCATATAAAGATCATACTCACAGGTGGCCAGCCTATTGACATTTAAGGCCTCAAACCACATACAAAAATGAAGTAGAAGAACGTCTAAAGCCTAGAGTAAAAAACTCTAGAAATACAACATCAATTCTGTGGTTTCTCCAAAACTGACAATAAATAAAACTAAATTAAGAATTAAAAGTGAAATAGAGCAAAAGGAAGTGCAAAAGACTAGAACTTCTTCAGCAAATTGGCCAAAACTTTAATAAAAACTAACCATTAAAAGTAACGGGAGAAAAGAAAGTGAAAGAAATTGAAGTTCACAATTCTCACATTATTTTCTGAACCATTACAAATGTGCACATCAACCTTAGGCTTAAGGCATCTCTTCTCCTCTTCCTGTGTAAAGCATAGACAGGCCATGTAAAAAAAAAAAATTCTAACTCAAATTATTAAAGTAGCCAAAATATAGCCCTGTGCACAAGTATTAGAATTTTGCAGATATATTAGCCTTAGCTTTCTTGCATCTATACTCTTCTATCCACATGCATAGACAGGCTAAGAGTAGACAAAGAAAGGAACTTGCAACTTATCTATTCCAAGCTAATCAAATCCAGCGCATATGGAAAAAAAATTAAAAGATGTTTAGGTCACTGCAGTATTCTTAATCATTTCAATTTCAAAAGATTTATATTGTAAATTAGTCAAAAGAAAAATATCTCAGAAATGAATACATGTGGCTGACCACGGCTTATACGTTGAGGATCCATAGCCATCCCAAAAATTTGGTTCTAAGGCTTGGTTATTGTAAATTTAACAATAACCACTAGTTGTGTTACATTATGTGTGCCCAAAGGAATTATTAAGCCTTACTGATACAACAGACAGCTTGGTATGATCTATCTTAGAATGCAAAAAGCATTTAGTTCAAAACAATAAGTAAGAAGTTAATATGGCAGACTCAAAAAAGATAGTAACAGTAATATTATGTTAAAGCACTGACATCATTGGTTTACTTGTAACATTACACAATGACCATTTATGAAGCTAATACTACATTTCCTTCTCTTCTCTAATTTATTATTCCTCAACTATTGTAGACATGTCCATCTTCAAACTTTCCCTGTTTTCTTTCATCTACTTCACACAGTAGGTAGCTAACATAAAAAGAAATGTTTAATGATAGAAAGTTCAACAACAACAACAAAGCTTTAGTTACAAAATATTGGAGTTAAAAAGACATCTTTTCTACTATAAGTGCAATACATATATACGAAAATGTAAAGTGTAAACACGTAGAAATTATATAACCACCTGAACAAAGTGAAGGTAAAGTGTATCGAAATCCCTTAATGTCATTGTCACCCTCATAGAATCAATGACTACTTGAGCATCGCCATTGTTACACCCCGTCTCCAGATCACTTCTACAACTAATGTCTTCCACAGGCACAACTTCAGTCTCTTTCTTGCTAACTTGATCTTTGAGGTCATCTGATAACCTCTTTCTCTTACTACCATAGGATGTCTTTTGTTCATCAGATTTCTCCTGAAGCCTTGGGCTAACCCTTCCCCGCATGTTTTGCAGTCGCAGGCTGCGTCGCAATGGGGTCTTTGGTTCAATCTTTTTAATACATTGGGCAATATTCTTCCTATCATCAGCTAGCACTTTACTCTGATTGCACGCCAAGAGGTCATCACCTAATTCCTTTAATATAGCCATTGATTATAGACGATATCACAGCCTGCATTCGTAAAAAGGATCCCTCTTTTAATAATCCGATAGGCATCTCTGTTAGAAACAGCAGAAGGTGCCCGCTTCGGGCCCTTCCCTGGAAGGCCAAACCCAAACATGATCATTAACACCAATATTTGGTAAGCACAAAATTTGCAAATAAAACAATATGCCAAAACCAAGCATTGGCTGTTAACACCACTAAGAATATTCATTAGTTTAAGCAATAAAATAGGTCATGGCAAATCTTTAAAAAGGAAAAAAAGAAAAAGAAAAAAACGAATGAAATTTGCTTAAACATGCTAGCTACTCCTTGGAGATTTACAAAACAGTTACAAATTTATAATATAGTTCTCAATTACAATTAAAACAACAGGACATACAAAAAAAAAAAAAAGATTTTCCACCCAACCGAACATCCAGTAAATTTTACCGCGAAACCGTGATCAGAGCATAAACCAAAGCATTATATATATATATATAAAAGCGAGAAAGAAAACCAGGATTGGTACCTGAAGAAGATTAATAGCGCAGAGAGCGAGAGCGAGAGTGAAGTGAAGGAGTGTGTCTAGGGCTTTTAAAAGGAATAACGAACTTTATAAGGGCAAGTTTGACAGAGCGATATCCGCGGGAAGAGAAGGGTGCCATCTCGTCACTTTATACGGGATTTTTTTTTTTTTTTTTGGGGCAAATTTAACTTTTCCATTTTAAATTATCATCAGTGTCGTGGTTATACTTTGCTCCTTTTTTTTTTTTTTTTTTTTTTTTTTTTTTTTTTTTTTTTATGGGAAATACGTAACTTTATTTGAAATCAAGAGTAAAACATAGCATCTTGAATCACCAAAGATTCAATGAACGGTGGACAATCTTCCACCCAAGCTACAAGAGAGTCAATGTCTTTTGCATGTGCCGCAAGAGCATGTGTGGGCTTATTGGCCTGCCTTCTCACGTGCAAAGTTTCAAAAGTCCTGAACTCACGCAACCTACAGCATGTCCCTACCACTATAGTGGAGATAGATATTGGAGCATTAGTTGGGTCCGCAAGTGCATGGCATACAATACTTGAGTCTGATTCAAAAATGACGTCCTGTACTCCAATGTCTCGAGCAAACATAGTTGCTTCTTCCATAGCCTTTGCTTCGGCCTCCAAAGGTCCTAAAGGGAGTGACAAACGTTTACTCATGGCAGCCACCACGAAACCTTCATGATCACGGATAATAACTCCGACCCCTATCATGCCAAGATGAGGGAAAACAGCAGCATCCACGTATGTCTTATACCATGGAAAATTTGGAGGGGTCCACCGATTATCAACAGCTTTTGTGAACTTGGAGGGTCGTTGGTGAGCAAGCCGGTGTTCTTCAAGAATAGTTCGAGCACGTACCAGTATATCACGGGGTGATTGGCGGGCAGCTCCAAGCCGAGTTTTATTTCGATCAAACCAAATGCACCATGCCGTTGTGACAGTAAGCTCAACAATCTCGGTGCCGTCGTGCTGGGTGAAGACCAGGTGCCACAAAAAGTCCATGAAATCCTTGTATCTAATCTCGGTTCTATCAAAAGGCAAGTCAGCTAAGGTCCAGACTTCTTTAGCCAGGTTACAGTTCCATAACAGGTGTCCAGTAGTTTCCAGGTCGAGGTTGCATGCATCACACATGGAGTTATCCAAGACTTGACGGTGGTAGAGATTTGCTTTTGTAGGGAGGATATTTTTGCATGCCCTCCAGGTGAAAATCTTTATTTTGTTTGGGATGTGAAGATTCCAAACCTGCCTCCAGAAGCGGGTTTGAGGCTCGCCATGGGAGACTTCCGCATCCAAGTTTCCTTGAGTCATGGACATGGCCACTTTGTATGCACTATTCACCGTGAACTTTCCTTTTGGAGTATATGCCCATATTATCCGGTCTCTTGGCTTGTGCTTGCTCAGTGGGATACCAAGAATACATGCAACGTCATCCAGGGGAAGAATCTGGCTAATTAGACTGACATTCCACTCCCCACTGTTTGAGTCAATTAAGGAGCTCACCTTGGTGTCTTATGGAAGAATAGCTGGTGGAGATAGCACCCTAAAGGTTGAAGGTCGTGGTAGCCAACGGTCTATCCAAATGCCTATGTTTTGACCATCTCCCACCTGCCATCGATAACCCGCCTTCAGGACTGGCTGGGTCGAGAGGATGCTCCTCCATGCATATGATGGCTTCGCGCCCAACTCAGCATGCAAAAAATCTGTGTTAGGAAAATACCTAGCTTTTAGAACCCTATGGACCAAAGAGTGGGAATTATTTTGCAAGCGCCACCCTTGTTTGGATAGGAGAGCTAAATTAAACGCTTTTAGATCCCGGAAACCAAGGCCACCTTTCTCCTTAGGAACACACATTTTTTCCCAGCTAAGCCATGCCATTTTGAAATTTACCATCTTTCTGACCCCACCAAAATTTGCGTATCATCCCAGTCATATCATCACAAAGAGAGTCGGGAAGCTTAAAGACACTCATAGTGTAGGTTGGTATGGCTTGTGCAACTGCCTTGATGAGTACTTCTTTGCCTGCTTGAGAAAGTAATTTCTCTTTCCAACCCGATAACTTATTATCAAGCTTTTCCTTTAATGCCCTGAATATGTTCTGTTTTGATCTCCCCACCAGAGAAGGTAGTCCCAAATAAGTCTCATGTTGGCGAATAACGTCTGCCCCAAAACGATTCTTGATTTCTTCCTGCATGTCTTGTGGAGTGTTCCTGCTAAAGAAGAGAGCAGTTTTTTCTTTGTTTAGCAGTTGGCCCGAAGCATGTTCATAGATTGTCAAGAGATTTTCAAGATGGCTGCATTGTTCTGAAGTAGCTTGGCAAAAAATGATACTGTCATCTGCAAAAAATAAATGAGAGATTTGTGGGCCCCTGGGACAAGCCGATACACCTCTAAGAATTCCAGTTGATGTGGCCTGATTTAGAAGTGCTGATAAACCCTCTGCACAGAAAAGAAACAAGAAAGGGGAGATGGGATCCCCTTGTCTCAAGCCCCTAGAAGGGGTTATGTGACCTCGGGGTTTTCCATTAATTCTGACAGAGTAAGCAATAGTGGTAATACATTGCTTCATAAGATTCACCCATTTGTCATTGAAGCCCATTTTTTCCATAATTTTTACTAGGCAATGCCATTCAACACGATCAAAAGCCTTACTCATATCAAGTTTTAAGGCCATCTCACCAATCTTACCATTAGTTTTTTGGTTGAGGTGGTGCATAGTTTCAAAAGCAACAATGACATTATCAGTGATGAGGCAGTCAGACATGATTGCACTCTGGTTTTCACTAATGATACATGGCAGAAAATTTTTAAGTCTATTGGCAATGACTTTGGATGTGAGCCTAGAACGCACATTACATAGACTTATGGGCCTATACTGGGTTATTTTTGTGGGATTTTTAACCTTGGAGATGAGGACAATGTGTGTTTCATTGAAATTTGGAGGTATAATACCATGGTTCAGAAAATCAAGAACTGTTTTGGTGACACACTCACCTGTAAGAGACCAAAAATGCTGATAAAAAAGAGGAGGCATACAATCAGGGCTGGGGGATTTTTTGGGATGCATCTGCTTGAGGGCTTTGTGGACTTCAGCTGCCGTGAAGGTTCGAGTCAAGAAAGTGTTCATCTCTGCTGTAACTACTGGTTTGACCGCATCAATGAGCGCTGAAGTATCTGCTTGTCCATTCGACTGAAAAATATTTTCAAATTATTCCAAGATGATGGTCTCAGTAGTTTGGTCATCTTCCTGCCATTGTCCCGCCGAGTCACAAATACCTCAAATGGAGTTTCTTTCCTTGCAGTTTGATGCTTTTTGGTGGAAGAAAGTAGTATTCCTGTCACCATCCGTATTCCACAAATTCCTCGAGCGCTGGTGACACATGGTATTTTCAGCATCGAGCCATCGGTTCAAGGTAGTCCGTACCTCGTGGATCTCTGCACTATTTTGGATGGGGTGGTTTTCCAAAATTTGAAGTTTACGTTCAAGTCTCTTAATTTGCTTCCCAACATGTCCATACTCATTTTTATTCCACGCTGATAGGCGATCACGACAGCTTGCATGGAAATTTATGATAGAGACCCCCTCAGTTTTATACAGTCCTTCACTCCAAGCCTCCTGGACTACTTCTTCGCACCGTGGGTCCTGGAGCCACATGGCCTCAAAGCGAAATAAAGGTCGAGTACGAGGTCTCCGAGGACGACTAGGCTGTTGCATGCGGATGGAAAGGAGTGAATGGTCTGATGATGACATGGGAATGTGGTGAACTGTGGCTAATGCATGGAAGTTGCTTTTCTATACTTTGCTCCTTAAATCATCGAAATCAACAATTGATCTCCCAAATCAACAATTTTGTTGTATTTATCTCCTTATCTTTTTTTTTTTGCTGTTAATTCTAACCAAAAATATAATTATGTACAAATAATGTGGACCCATAATTTAACATTTTAGGAGTAGAATTGTAATTTTTGATGGTTAGATTTTCAATTACTTTACATGAATCAAATCTGAAAGTCCTAATGATCAGAAAAACGATATGATATGACCTCTGATTAAATGATTAGATTGAAAGGCATTGTAAAATTAACAATTGAGATGCATCCAAACGATTAAATCTAATCACATATAATTATGATCAAATTAATTTTGATTGCTTTAGTGAGAAATGAATTTTAAATTAATGATGTGTCATAATCGTATTGGATTAAACTTAAAACAATCAAAAGGAAGTACACAGTTGATGATTTAGACCGTCAAATATTAAAAAGCCCTAATTAATGGTGAAATTGACTTTTTAATATAAATAATTAGGCAATAATTTAGGGCTAATTAATAATGAAGTCAATTATATATGGCTTAAATTTTATTTTATTTTTTGGTTAAAAGGAAATTTCATTAAGGGATGGCAATTTTGCCCTGCCCCACCCAACTCCGTTTAATCCGCCCCTTCCCGCTTCACCCTGCGCAGGTTTTCCCCACCCCGCAAAGGTGATGGGGTGGGGCGGGGTGAGTCGGGTATGGGTTAAACTTTTTAGACCCACCTCGCCCTACCCCTGCCTATCCTTACCCCGCTCCGTGTTGCTAAGGGGTTATAATTGTAAATTTTTCATATTCTAAAACCTTACTATTTAAACAAATATATCAATATTAGCTTATTTTTTTCTACCCAATGTAGTTTTCTGCCTTTATTTTGATGTGTTATACTATGAGATTTTTTTTTTTTTGTAATTGTCTTATTAAAAACTTGGATATATTATTCAATTTTTTCTAAAAATTAATTAGATTTAATGGGATAAATTTAGTTATAATTTTAAGTATATTTTTATACATGAAATAGGTTTCATTAACAAAAATGTACTAGTTGTAGGGAAAAATAACAAAAAGTATAGTTTTACAGGGTGAGACGAGGCTTCGTGGGGCCCTAAGGGGCAAAGATTGAGTGAGAAAGTTTTCCCCGTCATGCGGGGCGGGGCGGGGCGGGGCGGGGCGAGGCTGAAATGGGGCAAGACAAAGCCATGCGGGGAGGGGACGAAGACCCATCCTTCAGCTCTGCCCTATCCCATTGCCATCCCTAAAAAACGGTATGTTATGACCTCTGATTAAATGATTAGATTGAAAGACATTGTGAAATTAAATTTTAATGGTTAAGATGCATCCAAACAATTAAATCTAATCACGTATAATTATGATCAAATTAATTTTGATTGCTTTAGTGAGAAATGAATTTTAAATTAATGATGTGTCATAATTGTATTGGATTAAACTTAAAACAATCAAAAGGAAGTACACAGTTGATGATTTAGATGGTCAAATATTAAAAAGCCCTAATTAATTGGTGAAATTGACTTTTTAATATAGATAATTAGGCAATAATTTGGGGCTAATTAATACTGAAGTCAATTATATATGGCTTAAATTTTTTTTTTTTTTTTGGTTAAAAGGAAATTTCATTAAACTAGGCCAAAATGGCTAAATTAGTGGCAATAAGCCTACAAAAGCTCTCCCCATACACAAAGGATGAAATCTCATCAGATGGGGAGATATCAAAAACAACAAAACCCTCTTGCATTACACATCCTTGCTTAGCCAGTGCATCCGCGACTTTGTTGACTTCGCAAAACACATGCTGCGCTTTGCAATGAGGAAATCTGCCCATAAGCGACCTGCAATCATCCAGCAGAGAGGAATAGAAAGCATTAGAGCAGGTTTTGGATTGAATTAGCTCCACAGCTACCTTTGCATCTAACTCAATTTCCAGGTTCTGCACCCCAATCCGATCTACTAGCAACAACCCATCCCTTAGCGCCCAAAACTCAGCTGTGATGTTGGTTGTGAACCCAATTGATCTAGCAAAACCTTTAATCCATCTACCATCACTATCCCTAACAATCCCACCTTCTCTTGCCTTGCCCAGATTACCAAGAGAGGCCCTATATATGGCTTAAAATTTGCAGGAATCCTGGTATTTCTACAATTTTAATCCAAAAAAGGAAACAACGTTGGTTGTCACCAGGGAATTCAAATCTTCTGTCCCACTTTTCATGCTCCACTCTATACTCCACCAATAAAAACTTGTCACGTGTTCACCTAATTAATTAAATACTATTATTATGGACTTATTAATGCTACCGTTATTACTTAATAGTAATATTTAATTAATTAGGTGAACACGTGGCAAGTTTTTATTGATGGAGTATAGAGTAGAGCAGGACTAGTAGAACAGAAGATTTGGACTCGTCACTAGGTTCCTTTCTTGTCCTCTAATCCTACCAACCTTGAGCCAGCTTACCTACCCCTTCTAGTCAAAGGCACCCCCATTCACCTAGAGCTCTAGAGGAAAAGATAAAAAGAAAAGGTCATGTACATCTGATTTTCCTAGTCTTGGATTGCGACCAAGTATTTTGCTGCCTCTTCTCCAAAGTTCTAGATAACTTTTTCCCCTTTTGTTGTTTGTTTTATTTTGATGCATGTTTGTGTTGCTCTGTTTTAGTGTTATTAGGGAATGAACATGCTTTGCGGTGACGTTATAATATTTAGGATCTAAGCATGATAATGCTTGCATGTTCTTCTCTTGATCATAAAATAATCATACGCTAGATTTATTTGACAAAGTGAATATCTAACACTTTCCCATCTTGTAGTTAAACTTATAGACGTAAGTGGCTTAAATGTTATAACTGGCATTGCCTAGCGTGCTAACCTTGACACCAACACCAATCACCTCATTCTCCTCCGAACTTAGATTGAGGGTTCTTAAATTAATTCCTTATTCATGTAATTTTACATTTTATAGAATGTAATTAAGACAAAAGTCATGTGATTCTTAGATTGCCTGTAATTTTATATTTAATGTATCATGAGACTTCCACCTTCATTTTTGTTAACGTTGTCCTCTGCATTTATTAATGAAATTATCCCTATTCGCTTTTAAGCAGACACGTTGCCTACTGAAAGACGCCAACAAATTCCTGAATTATCTCAGAGCAAAAATAGCTTTATCCAGCCCCTTCTGCATATTTGCACATGATCATATTGTAAGGGCCATGTTCATCACATCCGCATTACTCCACTTAAATTAATAGCAGACTAGCAATGTTGCATTCATTTTCAGAGTCAAAACAAACACATGCTTTGATACTTCTCAATGCAATTGTACCCCTTAAATTAATAGCAGACTAGCAATGTTGCATTCATTTTCAGAGTCAAAACAAACACATGCTTGATACTTCTCAATGCTACAACTTGCCCGTAGCCGTAAGACTGACACAAATTGCTCTGCATCTGACGACCACACGCAAATAAGTCACCCTGATATATAGAATCAAACAAAGGACAGTGCATACAACTTAAAGCCAGTTTAGTTTTAAAGTTTTGCTCATTTGTGAGAGCTTCATTTTATTGGATTATAATCGAGCTTAAAAAATATTATGGGCAGTACAACCATGACATGGAGCATAACAGTGGAATTACATCTTCCAGTTGAGCAAAATCATAAGACCAACCACATGCAAATATCATGAAACTTACATGTGTTTTATATCTAAAGCAAAATCAGTACACAATATTTATTCACTTAAAATCCAAACTAAGCTCATCTTAGGTTCAAGAGCCAAATAGAGGGGAGCACAAAATGATCAACAAACTGCCGAATGTGTCCATTGAATCAGGACAGAAATTACAATGATCTATTCTTCTTGGACAACAACACTGATCTCACCCTTCTCCAACAAGTCATAAAATTGCCTCACTTTCCTCTGCTCATTCCAGTGGTGCATTTTCCAGAGGCTACCTGCAGCCAAAGCAAGTGCCATCCCAATGCATATCTCCTTGACAACACTAGGTCCTTTCAAGGTGGCATGAGCAACCCTGGAACCAGCCATTTTGCTTATTTGTTGGAAGCTTGTAAAATCTGCAAGTAGAAACATATAATTTCTGGTTTTTATTTTCTTGTTAAGAGGCACAATGTACAAGTAACAAGCCAATCAATTAAAATTACCCAGCAAAAGATTATTTGTGAATAAGCAAATGACAAACTACATTTCCATTTCATATCAGGTCAATCAACTAGTGTCTCTGGTGCATAATATATTACAGATTGACATCAGTTTCAGTGCAGCCTGGAAAGACACAAAGACAAATTAGACATTGCTCTCTACTATAAGGTGAAAATCTTGATACCAGGTGCTGCTAGAATCAACGTTAATTGCAACCTGTCCAGCATCATACCCAGGCATTGAATTGTATAATCAAGAGCAGATTTCAACCAGGGAATCTAATATATTTGTTTATAAGAAAGAAAATTTTCTACTCTTCACATTTTCTGGGAAAAATTTTAAACTTCTTTCGGCTATTTTGGCACACTAACCTTTATGTACATCATATAGGTCTGTCATACCAAGTTCAGTTTATAGTTCAAAGTTTTTCTTGTCCAATTATCAGCTCCAAGAATATATATAGCCACCTTTCATTTCTTTCTAAGAAAACCTAAACGAAACAGCTTGATTATGGAACACACACGGTCTGAGTGCAGCCCATTATCAAAACCTGGACGAACTAGTTATTGAAAATTCAAATAACCGACAAAGCAGCAAAATAGCTAGGCAATGAATAAATTCTCTTATAATCAACCAAAATTCCTAATTCACAACGCTGAATTTAAAATACCTACCAAGCTCGCAGGTCTTCTTGAAAAATACTCAACCAAACAAATACAAGCAAAATTGTGCATCTTTTTATTAAAATAGAAAAAAAAAAAAAAAAAACACCCAAAAATTTTCAGGCAAAAATAGGTACAATAAAATCAAATCTAAAAATTTTCCTCTAAAAATAAAGAGCCATTTTTACCGGTTGCAAAATCAGAAAAAATTTCAAATCCAAGCACAGAAGTGTATTTGCGTATAAAGCCCAGATGGGTTTTCATTTCTCTGTCATTAAGTCTTAAATCTGATACCCAATAATTCGATTTAAACTATTTTCAATCATTTTCTCACCAACCAAACAGAAGACAA
The DNA here is from genome assembly GCA_032878915.1 of Castanopsis chinensis. Classification (NCBI taxonomy): domain Eukaryota; kingdom Viridiplantae; phylum Streptophyta; class Magnoliopsida; order Fagales; family Fagaceae; genus Castanopsis; species Castanopsis chinensis. Next base: position 11,320,393 of record JAVQMG010000115.1, on the reverse strand, counting down.
AAAACACAACAGGAAAAAAAAAATTTATTTCAGATAATCTACGAGAAAATTAAGCAACGAGATAGTAGAAACGAAATACGTAGAATAAACAAATCAAATAAGTAAAAAGATTAGGATTGAGATCACAATTTAGGGTTTACCTTATGGGTGCACCGAGTAGGCCTTTGTTGAATAATCAGAGCGATTTGGGAATCCCACAGAGGTTCCTTCCTATAGGCCCTTTATAAGTTCTAGATGTGACACTGGTATAGGTTGAAATCTCTGTTTTGCCCTTTGGGGAGTGAGGTGATCCACTCAGGTTGTGTTCGGCTTTGGGGTTTCCATTTTTCATCTTGCAGGGTTTGGGCTATGAGTGTATTGGCCCAAAAGAAAGGATAACTTTTACAAGTCCAATTGTAAGTTGATCTAAGTATAGTACCAAATTCGATATATGAGTTCATTTATGAGATCAAAAACTTCAAAGTTGAAATGCATCATACAAAGTGATTGTGTTTGTTTAAAAGTTGATATTGTGTATGTAAGAGTTATGCATTTTTTTTTTTAATATATACTACTTGTAAGTCTTCAAAACATGTATTCATTTTCCCCCATTTTCCTATGAAATAAATGTAAAGTTATTTATATTTGATCATAAAGAGTAACTATTCAAATTATTATGAAACGGGCATCATAGATTGAAAATACATTATATCACTTATTATGATGTATCATAGATTGAAAATACATTATATCACTCATTGAGAAATACATTATATCATTCATTTCTCAATGGATGGATATGATTTAATTCTAAGGTAAAGTTATCAAAATTAATAGATCTAAATATCTTAATCCTAAAATTTATGTCCTACATTTTGTTCTACCAAGTAAACCTCTCTAAAAATACATTATACCACTCATTTTTCAATGGATGGATATGATTTTTTTTTTTTTTTTTTTTTTTTTTTGTGGAGAGAGTGGATGGATACGATTTAATTTTAAGGTAAATTCTAAGGTAAAGTTATCATAATTAATAAATCTAAATATCTTAGTCCTAAAAATTATGTCCTGTTGTTCTACCAAGTAGACCTCTCTCTCTCAATTATTTTGTCCCTATGTTTTACACACTTCAAATTTGCATGTCGTCTAACAAAAAAATCCTCACATTAATCTAAGTATATTATTATTATTATTATTATTAAGCCTATAAAAAAATTACAATGATTAAGCTAATTCTACTCTTGGGAGAATTTTAATTTTAGTTCTTTAATTTTTTTTTTAATCTTATATATAAAAGTGCGAATGAGCGTACAGTAATTTGTACTGTACATTTGCTTTGTTCAGCGCTCACTGTTCATCAGGCTTCTTTTTTTCTTTTTCTTTTTTTTTTTTGCCTGTTTTGTACGTGCTTATTTGTATTTTCCTTTAAATATTTATTATTTAGTCGTGCATATACAATTATACCGGCTTAATGAATTCTTACAATATTTTCACAATTATTTGACAATAAGCACTGCTCACTGGTTTTTTTTTTTTTTTTTTTTTTTTTTTCTCCCATAGTAAGCTGGTTTTGCTTGTGCTCTTTTAGTTTTTCTTTTAAATATTTATATGTTCATACACAGTTACACTGACACAACACATTCTTACAATATTTTTACAATTATTGAGGTGTCAATTTTTTAAAGGTTAGAATAAAATAATATAATAAGAAACTGAGAATTACTACCATCTAAAACTCAAAATACGTGAAGAAAATTTTTAAGAAGTTAAAATTTAGTGGGAGTATTTTAGACATTACACAATAAATATTTTAAGAATCATAAGCTTTCATTAGGGTTTAATTGAAATAATAACAATATGACATATTTGCTATCTTCCAAAATATTAAGGGAAAAATTGTATGATTTTAAAGTTTAAGGAGTAATGCTTTGTCCACTACATTTTCACAATAAATTTTATGTCACAAAGTATTTTTTATGGATAAAAAAAGTGATAACAGTAGTGGGCCCAATTTAAAACCAATAACAACTTGTTATTTAGAATTTGTTCTAAAAATATTATGGATAAAATAAAATAAAAATATCTATTTGGATCCTAAAAATGAAGGTATTGTGAAAATGTTATGATATTTTGTTGTATTTTTAGACATGTTTTTTAGTATAGTCAAATTGAGTGAGCCAAAATTCACAGTTTCATACACAATTTTCTTGTTGTCTTTTTGTTTTTGTTTTTTTTTTTTAAGGCATAAGTTTAAAACCAGTGTAGTGCCAACGGGTCCAAGATATGGACTGGGCCGGCCCAAAGGTTCTTGCGAGGTGGAAAACCCAATCCAATAGCATGGATGGTTCGAAGACACGATAAGTCTCACCTATGAAGTAACGTTACAAAAGAAAGGTGTCATGCATGAGCAGAAGACCGTTAAACATGATGTCCGACGATGGCTACTTCCTCGGCAACATGCTGCCGAGGACGAGATGAGTGATCCGGCGGTTCAAGGGCATCCATACCAAAGACCTTAGACACAAAAACTGAGGAAACGAGAATAGGAGATAAAAGGGAGTGGCAGATAAATATCAAGGATAAAGCTACCACCACCGCATTGAAAACTCTATACCTATCTCTCTAGCCGCATTAATAAGGAAGTGACGCCTGAGTATTAAAATTCAACCTTACACTTACCGCCAAAGACTTTGGTAGGAGGTGGTGATAGGACAAGCATCTAAAAAAGAGCATCTGGTCTACACGTGGAAGGGAGGAGGAGAAAGATGCAGGTATATAAAAGGCAAAGGAAGAGAGAAAGAAGGAAAAAAAGAGACACAAGAGAGAAATTGTAAGGAGAGGACAAGGATTTCCTCGGCATCAATATATGATACAGTTTTCATCCTTGTATGAGGAGTATGCATGAGTTTTGTGATTTAACCTATCTTTCGTGTTATTCACTGTCCACCAACTTAGATTAGAAGCTCACTCTCTACAAATTCATTGTTTGTGGCTCATTGGGCTGGGTCAGAAAGTGCAACTTTAGTCCAACGCAATTCGTGTCCTTACAATTAGCGCCGTCTGTGGAGATTCTTGTGTTTTGGCATAGATAACGTGATGGCGAGTTCTAGTCCAGACCATGCAGAATCTTTGGGATCTCAACACGAAGATCCTTTTCAATAATTAGAGCAGATGGGGAAACTGAGAAGGTAGTGTGCACATAGGGCGACCCGCCGGTAATCATCCACGGGGCGGAAGCAGGGGCTCTAATGAAAGTGGTACTAAGGCCATGCAGAGGGAAATTGACCAGCTAAAGAGAAAACTGCGCCACGCCACGCCAAACGAAAACGGACGCCTTCTGTATCTGATCCTTCCTCAGACGACTCCTAGAGTAGTGGCTATAAACCGAGGTCGAGAACTCCTCCTAGCGAAACTTTCTCATATCAAGAGGGAAGTCTTCATGATAAAGCGAGCAAGAAGCCTCTTCCCAGGGGCTTGGGCATTGACGCCATGGGAAAGCCACTGCACCAGCTCTCCAAGTCACCTTCACACGTCGTATCGAGAAAGGAAAACTTCCTCGTCGTTTTACGTAACCAAACTTCACCATTTATAACGGCAGAACAGACCCGGTGGAGCACGTGAGCCATTTTAACCAACATATGGCGGTCTATTCAAACAACGAAACCTTGATGTGCAAAGTATTCCCCTCAAGCTTAGGGCCCGTTGCGATGAGATGGTTTAATGGTTTGAAAGCGGATTCCATTGATTCCTACATGGAACTTACGGTGGCATTTGGGTCTTGATTTGTTACATGCAGCAGAATACTTCGGCCTCTGCACTCGTTGCTATCCATGACTATGAGAGAGGGCGAAACCCTGAAAACTTACTTGGATAGATACTGGGAAGCGTTCAATGAGATAGACGGTGATTTTGATGAAGTGGCAGTCAACACTTTTAAGGTCAATCTTCCAATTGAACACGATTTAAGAAAATCTTTGACCAAGAAACCTGTAAAAATCGTTCGTCAGCTTATAGATCGTATTGACGAGTATAAGCGAGTTGAGGAGGATCAGCTGCAGAGCAAAGGGAAGATGAAAATTAACCCTCACGAAAGCAGGGATTTCAAGACAGAGAGATACAACAGCAATTGGTCGCGGAGGGATTTTGCTGACCAGTCTAGGTCGGCTCCTTCTCAAACAGTAAACGCTGTGTTTTGTGAGCCAGTACAGCAGGTGTTGGAGAAGATTTGTCATGAACCATATTTTAGGTGACCCAATAGAATGATAGGAGGCCCTACGAAATGCAATTAGAACCTCTATTGCAATTATCATCAGGATAAGGATCACACCATGGAGAACTGCAGGAACTTATGGAATTACCTGGATCAGCTGGTCAAAGAAGGGAAGTTAAGGCAATTTATGAATCGGCCTAATGAACAAGGCACACAATCTTGTTTCGTGAATTAAGGCAGTAACACTTCAAAACCTCCATTGGGCACAATTAATGTCATTTTTGCTGCACCAGGTCGGATTGGGTCTTGCCCTACCAAGGTAATGTCAGTATTGCGTCACTCTGCCGAGGACCTCAGCTTTAAGCCGAAGAGGATTAAAAGGAAATCCTCCGCCCATTTTGGGATTTTCTGAGGAGGATAAGGTTGGCACTATCCGACCGCATGATGACGCGTTAGTCATCATGCTAAGGATAGGGGGTTACGACGTAAAAAGAGTGATGGTTGACCAAGGGAGTGGGGCTGACATTATGTACTCGGACTTGTTCAAGGGCCTTAATTTAAAGCCTGAGCATCTCACGGCTTACGACTTTCTGTTGATAAGCTTTGAAGGGAAGGCTGTCATTCCGAAGGGGTTGATCCGACTACCTGTGCAGTCAGGGCCAGTGGTGGTGGATGTGGATTTTATCGTAGTAGATGCCTATTCCCCTTACATGGCCATAGTGGCAAGACCATGGCTGCACGCCTTAAGTGCCGTATCATCAACTCTACATGTTAAGGTGAAGTTCCCCTATGAGGATGGAGTTGGGGAGATAGTCGGCAGCCAGTCCATGGCAAGGCAATGCATAACGACAGCTATTACACATTAGGCGAGACAAGAGTCCCAGGCCTTAGCCGAGAGAAATTTATAGCAGCTAACGTCCTCGACCAAACTAAATGTAGCTGAGGGTGAAGAGCCTGGTTGTGAAGATTTAGAGAAGGTGATTATTACTGATGATATGGAGAAGTTCTTCCAGGTAGGAAGTCAACTGCCCCTACAAGAAAAAGAGGAACCAGTTATCTTTTTAAAACGGAACATTGATGTATTTGCATGGGACGCTTACGAAGCTCCAGGAGTTGACCCAAGTTTCATTTGTCATCACCTCAACGTCAGTCTAGCAGCAGTGCCGCAGAGGCAACCACCTCGGCGCTCATCCTAGGAGCACGTCGACGCCGTTAAGAAAGAGGTACTGAAACTTAAGAAGGCAGGGGCAATCAAGGAGGTGTTCTACCCAGACTGGTTGGCGCATACAGTGGTAGTGAAAAAAAAGATTGGGAAGTGGAGAGTATGCGTGGACTTTACAGACTTGAATAAGGCTTGTCCTAAGGATTCATTTCCAATGCCCTGCATAGATCAGTTGGTAGATGCTACTGTAGGACACCCTCGGATGAGCTTTCTAGATGCTTTCCAAGGTTACCACCAAATATCCTTAGCTCTGGAAGACCAGGAGAAGACAGCTTTTGTCACACCCACGGGAAACTACCACTATAAGGTGATGCCCTTCGGCTTGAAGAATGCCAGGGCTACCTATCAGAGAATGATGACGCGGATGTTTGAACCACAACTGAGGAAAACAATTGAGGTGTACGTAGATGATATAGTGGTTAAGAGTAAAACTATCTCGGCTCATATACCAGACATGGATAACAACTTCCAAACACTAAGAAAGCATAAGTTACGCCTTAACACATCCAAATGTTCCTTTGGAGTAGGATCTGGTAAATTTTTGGGCTACATGGTGACACATAGAGGAATCGAGGTCAATCCCGCTTAGGTCAAGGCCATCAATAGCTTACAGCCACCCCGAAATCCAAAAGAGGTGCAGAGATTGACCGGGATGGCTGCTGCCCTTAACAGATTTATCTCATGGTCTACTGATCGGTGTAGACCATTTTTCTAGTTGTTAAACAAGTGGAAAGGATTTGAATGGACAGAGGAATGTGTCGTTGCCTTTCAGCAACTTAAGGAATACCTTTCACATTCTCCTATCATGTCTCGACCCGAAGTTGATGAAGTTCTATTTGCATATATTGTAGTGGCAAGCCATGTAGTTAGTTTAGTACTGATAAGGGTCGACGGGGATGTACAGAAGCCGTTTTATTATGTGAGTAAATCCTTACATGAAGCCGAGGTGCGTTATCCACCCTTGAAGAAGGCAATCCTGGCCGTAGTGCATGGGACACGTAAGCTCCCACATTATTTCCAATCTCACACCGTGGTGGTTTTGACCCAACTTCCCCTCAAAACTATACTCTGAAGTGCGGATTATACAAGTAGGATTGCAAAGTGGGGAACCATCTTGGGCTCTTTTGACATCAAATACATGCCCCGCACATTAGTGAAAGTGTAGGTGTTAGCAGATCTAGTTGCGAAATTTACTGAACCCATAATAGAGGATAATTTCAATAACATGGACATTGATGGAAAATTAGTTGGTATGATTGCATGCAAAGGTCCCTCAGTGTGGACTGTTTACGTTGATGGGGCTGCCAATCAAAGGGGATCCAGTGTAGGTTTGATAATTATGACCCCAGAGGGTCTCACACTAGAAAAGTCCTTGAGATTGGGATTCTCGGCTACTAACAACGAGGCCGAGTATGAGGCTTTGCTAAAAGGGATGGATATGGTTCATAAATTAGAGGGAAAGACCGTGCAAATGTTCTCGGACTCGCAACTAGTTGTGGGCCAAGTGGATGGAAAGGTAGAGGCCAGAGATCCGAGAATGCAGGACTACTTAAATCAAGTCAAGGTTTTGCAACGCAAATTTGAATCCTTTACTTTGTCACACACCCCTAGGGGTAGCAACACGCATGCCGACTCTCTAGCAACTCTTGCCACGTCGTCGGCACAAGGTCTACCACGGATCATCCTTGTTGAGAACTTACCTAAACCCTCGGAAATGATTGGAAGTATTATCCAGGTTCATTAGATCAGGGTGGGGCCTAGTTGGACCCCACTGTATCCTTCCTTAAAGATGATATTCTGCTAAAGGAAAAGGTCGAGGCGGACAAGGTGCGTAGGAAAGCATCTCATTTTTGGTTGGCCGAGGATCACAAACTCTACAAACGATCCTTCTCTGGGCCATACCTGTTATGTATACATCCTGAAGCGACGGAGCTGCTTTTGGAAGAGTTACACGAAGGAATTTGTGGAACTCATAAGGGGGAAGGTCTTTAGCTCACAAAGCTCTAACACAAGGATATTGGTGGCCCAATATGCAACGAGAAGCTCAAAGTTATGTGAAGAAGTGTGATCAATGTCAAAAGTTCGCACCAAACATTCATCAACCTGGGGGTGTGCTTAATCCTCTAACAAGTCCTTAGCCTTTTGCACAGTGGGGTCTGGACATTGTGGGACCCTTCCCAAAGGCGCCTGGGAACAGAAGGTGGTTGGTTGTGGGCACTGACTATTTTACTAAGTGGGTAGAGGCCGAGCCCCTAGCAAACATTACGGATGTCGATGTGAAGAAATTTGTGTGGAAGAATATCGTCACTCGATTTGGAGTTCCTTATACTCTCATTTCAGATAATGGTTTGCAATTTGATAGTAAAGCGTTCAGGCGATATTGCTGCGACCTCGGCATAACCAACAGGTATTCCACCCCAACTTATCCACAAAGAAATGGGCAGGCTGAGGCGGTCAACAAAGTTATAGTCAACGGGCTTAAGAAGAGGCTGGATGATGCTAAAGGGAGATGGGTAGAGGAATTGCCTTATGTTCTGTGGACGTATCGGACCACGCCCTTCTGATCAACTGGAGAGATGCCATTCTCAATGACTTATGGCGTCGAGGCTGTTATTCTTTTAGAAACCGGTTTTCCGACAATGAGAACAAGTTCCTTCGCTCCAGACAGTAATGACAGGTTACTAGAAAGGAGCCTAGATCTGGTTGAAGAGCGGAGAGAAATAGCCATGATCCAATTGGCTTACTATCAACAAAAATTGAAGCAGGGGTATGATTCACACGTGAACTCAAGGCCACTTGCTCCTGGAGACTTAGTATTGAGGAAGGTCATGGGTAATACCAAGAATCCAGCATGGGGGAAGTTGGGACCAAACTGGGAAGGACCGATCGCATTACTACAACAGCCAGAATAGGAGCTTACTACCTTGCAGATTTAGATGAAAAAGTTGTGCCCCATCCCTGGAATGTAAGTAATTTGCGACGATATTATTATTAATAAAAGGCACCTCTACCACTTTAATCCTATTGCTGTTATGCTGCACGTAATGTTATGTTCAAAATGCCAATATGGATTGTCAAATAAAACCATGATTACGCCAGGTCCTCAAACCCTTTATCTTGGGAAATTTAACATGTTAGCATAGATTGCTAGATTCTGGGTTACACTGGATCCTCGGATCCTCTACCTTGGTCTAAAAAGAGAAACAGGGTTACACTGGGTCCTCGGATCCTCTACCTTGGTCTAAAAGGAAAAACAGGGTTATGCCGGATCCTCAAATCCTCTACCTTATTCTAAAAAGAGAAATAGGGTTACGCCGGGTCCTCGGATCCTCTATCTTGGTCTAAAAAGAAAAACAGGGTTACGCTGGGTCCTCAGATCCTCTACCTTGTTCTAAAAAGAGAAACAGTGTTACGCCAGGTCCTCGGATCCTTTACCTTGGTCTAAAAAGAAAAACAGGGTTACGCTGGGTTCTCGGATCCTTTACCTTGGTCTAAAAAGAAAAACAGGGTTATGCTGGGTCCTCAGATCCTCTACCTTGTTCTAAAAAGAGAAACAGGATTATGCCGGGTCCTCGAATCCTCTACCTTGGTCTAAAAAGAAAAACAGGGTTACGCCGAATCCTTAGATCCTCTACCTTGGTCTAAAAAGAAAAACAGGGTTACGCCGAATCCTTAGATCCTCTACCTTGGTCTATAAAGAAAAACAGGGTTATGCCGGATCCTCGAATCCTCTACCTTGGTCTAAAAAGAAAAACAGGGTTACGCCGGATCCTTGGATCCTCTACCTTGGTCTAGAAGAAAAACAGGGTTACTCCGGGTCCTCGGATCCTCTACCTTGGTTAAAAAATAGAACCAAGGTTATATCGGATCCCCAAATCCTCTACCTTGATAAATAAATGTTTTAATGCTAGTTGTTAAACAAGGGTTGAGTTGCGTAGATTCCTTGGAGTATATGTATACGTTCCCATGGAGACAAGTACCTTAGTAAGTACCCAACAGGTATGTGATCACTAAAAGTACTTCAAATGTGGGTGTCATGTAACTTCATTCGTTATTAAGCATTAAGCACAACATTTGAACCACTCCTAGTTCAAGTGTGGAACGTATCAGAAATGTTAGTGTTTCTTGTCTTGACATTCTGTTATGAAGATAGTTCTTAAGCGAGTCCTAATCGAATTGGTTTCACACGAATATCTTGCTTTTTAGTGTCTTATTCATCACCAGAATTGAGTGGAAACTTGTGATCATCACTTAAAGCATTTGCAAGTATATGAGTTTCGCAAATTTCTTTTATCCTTATTTGGTTATTGATAGAGAATTATTAGTGCATGCCATGAATTCAAAATTGTTGTTTTGCCATACTACATGAACAATAATAAAAGAACCTGTCAACACCAAGTGTAACACAAAGTGGTGATTCAATTTGGAAATTCTTCTCATTAAATGAAAGATCTTTCAGTACATTCATAACCAAATTGATAAATTACAAGAGAAGGAAAGTAAAGGCTGAAACTAATTAACTGTAGTAAACAAAAAAAAGAAGAAAGAAAGAAAATACAAAAAAGCAACAAAAAACGGAGCAACAGAGACAGAAGCCATCACGGCTTGGGCTGGACTTGGTTTTTGGGGTCATAGGAGCTGTTGTTGAGGCTGAGGACCCTTCAGCATCTTTTTTGCCTTTGTGGCCCCCCTTTGGCATTATAGGCAGGGTTGCCAAAACTAACTCCAGAGTCTCGCTGGCCTTAGGGTTGGGGGACAGCTCCTTTGGGGCAATTGGATGTTGTGTATCTACAGGTTGAGCCTCTTCACCTTGCGTTGGAGGGGAATGCTCAGCAGCAGTATTGTCAACAGCAGCTTCTTCCACTTGTATCCCAGCTGCAAAAGAGCCGGCATTATCCTCGGCTTTACCAGAGGTGGCCCCTCGGATGGCAGGAGGGATGTAGGCATTCTCTACCTTCCATAGGGGAGAGGAAGCATCAACCCCAGCCTGGGAGAGGGTTTCCTTCCACACTTGGAGGCAGTATTCCCTACAAACCTCCGGCACTTGGGTTTTGAACGTGTCAGTAGTCTCGGCCACCCCCACCTCGTAGCCACTCTGCTCTGCCTGGTCAACCATTTCTTCTGCCACCCGCGCCTTAGCAAGTGCCTCCTCCTTGGCCTTAAGAGCCTCCTGCCTAGCCTCCTCGGACTTTATAGGATCCTATTTGAGATCTTCTATTAACTTCTTGGCCGAGGCAAAATTTTCATCGGCGTGCCTACGTTGTAGCCTCTGCTCCTTGGCCTGCCTCATGGTAGTCCTCAGCTGGGCCTCCAAACCCGACCTCTCGCTCTCTACCTTGCCTAGGCTGGTCGTGACCTCCTGCAGCTTTTTCTCCTTTAACTCCAGGATCTTTTGAGTGTGATCCAGCCTTACCTCGCCGGCCCTAAGTGATTTATAGGAGTTGGCCGCGATTTCCTCTGCTCTATGCGCAGATTGAACAGCCTACGCACAAAATAGTGGCATGCAAAAGCGATTATTATCAAGCCGGAAATAATAGTAACGATTGCAATAACAAGGAACATGAGTAATAGGGAATATTCGATTAAAACCCTTACCATGGCAAGCTCCTTCTTCAGGATCATGAAAACGTTCTGATCCCTGATCCTTCGTAACTCGCCCATGTCCTCGGGCAGCAGAAGCGCTTACTCCAATGCATCTGCGATGCATGCAGCGGTACCCTCATCGGATCCCCTAATGGAGGCATCGGCAGTGACTGCCTGACCATCTACATTCATTTGGGGAGTCCAAATGGGTGCATGGACGGCTACAAGGGGGTCGACTCGTCTTTCCGACCTCGTCTGAACATGACGAGCATGCTTCCTCCCTTTCCTGTTCCACCTCTTTGGCGGGGAGGTCTTTGCCCCCTTCAACCACCTCCTTTCCTTTGGGCTGATCCCTTTTCCTCTTATGGTCGGTTGGATCGAGGTGTTGAGTTTATGTTGAAGGGAGAAGGGGAAGTTTTAGCGGAGGAACCTTCTCAGTGCCCTTATCTTTGGTCTTCGCCTGAGGCACTTTAGGAAGCTCCTGCGCTCCTACTTGAGCTTCCAGCACATCTTTAAGACTGGGCTTAGATCTACATTGAATACCCATTCTTACGAGTGGTTGGTCGTCGTCCGAAGATGTTAGTGAAGGCGTGCCGACGACAGGAGATTGGTCTCTAGCTGATGGAAACCGGTCAAAAATTTTGAATTCTTCTTCTGAATCCAAGAGTTCAACGATTTCTTCTTCTTCTTCCCTTATAATTGGCTGGGAAGAGGAGCCTTCCCCCAACGTAGGCCGAGCCGAGGATGCAAGAAGAGGAAGGCCCTCGGGGACAATCCGCACAGGCTCTGTGATTAGAGTACCTTGAGGAAGGGGAGTTCCCGCTGGAAGTAGAAAACCTTCAACTGCGACGCTAATTCTGGACAGCCGAGGATCTTTTCCTTAATCACACACTTTTGTACTTGGAACGCAGTAGAGATCGGAGTGTATCCAAGAATAAGATAGGCCGCTCGAAGCTGGCCGTCCAAGTGTACAAATACCTCGGCCTTCAAAATCTTGGCCAGACGGGTAAAATTGACAAGGTGGGCGTGACGAGTAAGGGCGCAGTGATCTGCACAATTGTTCAAAGAAAGGGTAAGTAAAAGAAAATAAGTAAATAATAAATAATAAATAATAGTAACAAGAACAAAACAGAAAAAATATATATATGCATAAATGTATGTAGCTAAGCGAGGTGCAGTTATTCACCTGGTTCCCCCTCTCTTGTCGGACAGGGGAGACCATCATGCCACTCCCCAGACATTATTAAGAAGTCTTTATTTAAACCCTTGTTGGAATGGGAGAGGCATTGTATTAGCCTACAGGGCTATCTACTAAGGGTGCGAACCTACCCATTTTCTAAAACTAAAGAGAGAATATTATGGTGGGGTTGGGAGATTTAAATGGCCGAGGACAGAGAAACTAAGAATAACGAGAAAGAATGAACAGCAATAATGAAAGCAAAGAGTTGGAAAACTTACTTTAGAGCAATTAGGTAACCTCAGCTTAGAACTAAAAGGGTGTAAAGACGCGTGTAGATTGCAGGAGTGGCTAGGTTCGGTGTACAGGCTCTAAAATGAACAGAGGACCTTTGAACTGACAGTATTTATATCGTGAAAAGTCATAAAGTGGGAAACCTCCCGCCTATCTCCTTAAAATGCGCCCACCCGTTTGATGAGCATCATGCGGTTGGACGTAAGGCACAGAAAGCCGCCAACATTTAATGGGAGCGTATTCTGCGCAATAAAACGCCAATAGCGGATCGTTCTAAATGGATGTGTCGAAATCCTCATTCCTCACAGAGAAGTAGAAATGAGGATCCCGAGGGGCTATTGTAGTGCCAATGGGTCCAAAATATGGACTGGGTCGGCCCAAAGGTTCTTGCGAAGTGGAAAGCCCAATCCAATAGCATGGATGATCCGAGGACATGATAAGTCCCACCTATGAAGTAACGTTACAAAAGAAAGGTGTCATGCATGTGCAGAAGACCGTTAAACATGATGTTCGAGGATGGCTACTTCCTCGGCCACATGCTGTCGAGGACGAGACGAGTGATCCGGCGGTTCAAGGGCATCCATACCAAAGACCTTAGACACAAAAACTGAGGAAACGAGAATAGGAGATAAAAGGGAGTGGCAAACAAATATCAAGGATAAAGCTGCAAACATCGCATTGAAAGCTCTATACCTACCTCTCTGGCCGCATTAATAAGGAAGTGACGTCTGAGTATTGAAGTTCAACCTTACACTTACCGCCAAAGACTTTGGTAGGAGGTGATGGGACAAGCATCTAAAAAAGAGCATTTGGTCTACACGTGGAAGGGAGGAGGAGAAAGATGCAGGTATATAAAAGGCACAAGAAGAGAGAGCGAAGGAAAAAAAGAGACACAAGAGAGAAATTGTAAGGAGAGGACAAGGATTTCCTCGGCATCAATATATGATACAGTTTTCATCCTTGTATGAGGAGTATGCATGAATTCTGTGATTTAACCTATCTTTCGTGTTATTCACTATCCACAAACTTAGATTAGAAGCCCACTCTCTACAAATTCATTGTTTGGGGCTCATTGGGCTGGGTCAGAAAGTGCAACTTTAGTCCAGCACAATTCGTGTCCTTACAGCTAGTAATAATTTTTCTCCAAAGATTTTCTATGAAAATGTTATGGACGTAAAAAAAACAAAATAATAATATCAAATTGAGACCTACCACAACTGGAAATGAAAAATATTGAGAAAATGTTGTGACATTTTGTTGTGTTCTTAGGATTCTATTTTTGTGTGACATTTTTTGTGTACCAAGGCTTCTTTTTTTGGTTTAGTCAAATTTGGTAAGCCAAAATTCATTATTTTAGGCACAATTTTCTTCAATTGGCTTTGTATTTTTTTTTTTTTTTAAATACTCAGTTAAAAGTGGTTAGCCCAGTTTAAAATCAATAACAATTTATCACCTAGAATTTATTATGAAAATGTTGTTGATGTAGCATTACTCTAAAATAAAATAATAAAATATCAGACCAGAACCCACCATAGCTAGAAATAAAAGGTATTGTAAAAATATCATGACATTTTATTTTGTTCCTAAACTTATTTTTTGGTTTAGTCAATTTGTTGAACCAAAATTCATTGTTTTATGCATAGTATTTTTAGGTTGATTTTTTTTTTTTTAAACATGTTGTTTCAAGTTAAAACACACACACACACATTGTTTTACACACATATACGCACACACAAATTGATGAAGTAACAGTTTCCTCCTTTATGTTTGGGGTAGTTTCATTCCCCCCTGAATTAAAGTTGAATAATTTTCTCATTTATATTTTGTAAATGAGCATATACTACTATTGTTAGTTAAACCCTAACGAAATCTTATAATTCTTAAAATATTCCATTGTGGAATGTCTAAAATACTCCTACTAAACTTTAATGTCTCAAAAAATTTCTTCATGTATTTTGAATATAATGTAGTAGACTGGTAGTCATGCTTGAAAAGCTAGAATGATGATATATGGTGTTCTATTTGTTACCTAGAGAACTCTAATTTATTAGGTTTAAATCTTCTAGACTTATAATTATATTTAATAGAAACTTTGATGATAAAATGTCTTTTGTCATTTTGTTTTTGTTTTTTTTTTTAATTTCTTTTCCTACTTAAAAGGGTGTTCATTAAAAATAAGTAAGTTAAACATCATATTTAGACTCATAAAATAAGATTATAAACAATGAAGTATGAATAACAAAAATTTCATTGTAGATGGTTACAAGTATTTAATTTGATGAAGATCTTCAAAAAATTTGTAGCATATATCATCATATTCATTGTGAAAGTTTAAATATTGTGGAAAGATAATGACATTCATTATCATTCTTTGTAGTATTTTTGGTGAGTAGATATTACATTTAGTAAATAGGTTCTAAGAAATTGTCATAGTAAATAGATATTCAAATAACTATTTTAAATTTAAGTACATGATTTCATATTTCTTCAAAAAAAAATATATATTAATTTTCTAACTAAAGGAGCAACATGTGCCTTGCACATGCAACCCACGCTAGTTTTTTTTGAGAATCACGCTAGTTTTTTTACATGTTGTGATTATCCTAAATGAATACATTTTTCCCCCTCTTTATGCCACATGAAGAATTTTTACAGGATGATATGGTGGCATCGGTTAAAGTTAGAAGGGAGCTAAGCTATACCTTAACTAGTGTTTTATTAATAAGAGAAAACGAGTTCAAATTAATTTATCAAACAAAAAAATAATGAAAAGGGCATTTTAAGCTAAAAATATACTAGCCTTATCACACGAGCTTCGCACGTGTGATGATGCTCTTTTTATTTTATTTAGATTTTAATGTAATTTTTCAATTTGAATTTATCTATTGTTAGTGAGGTTACAAAAAAATGGATTTTTAAAAAACTAAAATTTAGGATTTGAAATAGAGAAAACTATTGGGTTTAGTGTGTGCTAGTTTTAGGAAAAAAATTATCAAACGTCATGAGATATATTTAAAATTAGTTAGTAAAATACACTACGCGTTTGATACAGTAAGTATATGGACGAATATTATTTGACATTTTTTTTCAAAAGTATATTTCAAAAATTTGGCATAAAAATATGGAAATGGTAAAAAAAGGCATGTGTATAATACGAGTACAATACGTTTATTTTTTAAAATATACGTAACAAAAATATGGAAATATATACTATATACTTTTTTTTAAAGATAGATACAATAATCTTTGCATCATAAAATTTAACTCTAAAAAATGTGATACAACCATTGGAACATCCAAATATAATCATGATCATAAAACTAACCATAAATATTATGGGTTGTGTAGAATAAGTGTTGAAATCTTTATTCTCCCATTTATTAAATTATGAAAAAAAATGGTGAAAGTTTAAGGACACAAAAAAAATCACAATATTTTCATAATAAATTTATTTTTAGTTGCAATTAGTCTATATATATATAATATATTTTATTATTTTATTTTATTTTGACCTATAGAGAGCTGTTACTTCAGCTATTATAGCCATGTTGTAACATTTTACTGTTTTCTTAGTACAACTAAAAAAAAACATGACCCAATGAATATATATATATATATATATATATAGTATTGGAACCATGAGCCATACTTATATTTTGGCAGCTTTTGTTTGTTTGTTTGTTTTTTTGTTTTTTTTTTTTTTTGAGAGAGAGTGCTCAACTTATGACGTTCGTTTATGATAATAGCTCTTTATCATCAGAATAATACACCAATCAGTTTTTGATATAACCGGAGATTGAACTCCGGCTCTCTTATTCAACTATCAGAGACTTTACTAGTTGAGTTAGTTAGAATCCACAGCAACTTTTGTTTTTTAATGAAGTAAAAACAAAGGAAAATGTTAGCATTAGTGCAACTTTCGTTATTATTTATTCTCTATCACTCTCAACTAATCATGTGACAAGTTGCGGTAAAAATTATATAATAAGTTATGATCCTAACATTGCTTAAAAATAAAATATTTTAAACTATCACCCACAAGTTTGACCAATAAATTTCCATTGAGTTTCTCCAAAAAAAAAAAAGAAAAAGATTTCCATTGAGATTTTTTTTAATGATTTACCCCTTGTTTTAGTGTTTGATAAACACGTCATTTGGATTCATTTAATTTAATCCAGACGTTTTTGTCTCCTTGTGGAAACCAACGAATTTAGCAGCCGTATTATACAACGTCCGTTTGTTTATGGCGATTAAACTTTAGATTTAAAATGACGCGTTAAATTCCGTGCCGCTAGAACCAAACGGGAGACGGAATTTTTATTTAAAAAATCGGACGTATGCGAACTGTACCTGTACCGAATGCGTTTTTTTCTAACTATATTTTAAATAGAGTGTGTACTAATTTTTTGGAAAAAAATGTTTTTTTAATATTTTTTGTTGAATTACAATTTTAATCTTTTTTTTGTTATTTTATTTTTTAAGAATAAGAATTATCTAATTAGTGTAGGGGTATTTTTGACATTTTATAAAAGCATATATATATATATATATATATATATATATTGATTGTAATTGGACTATGATGCCAGCAAGTCCAAACTCTAAAAGCAGTGGGATGTAATGATTTAGCTTCGAGGATTAAGTGTGTTCTTGACAAGGTTTAAAATTTGGTTTATTTAATTTATTGATTAATTTATTTTATAGGTATAAATTTTAAAGTATAAAATTTTTGTACATATAATTTATTCAAATCTTACTTATTAAAACAGATCACATATGAATATTATATTATAAAAGTTGGCTTAGAAATTGTAATTGTTCCAAATGGTTGCATTAAATTGCAACAATTTCTTTCTTAAAAAAAAAAAAAAATGCAACAATTTTAAGGTTGGGTTTAGAAACTGTGATTGTGCTAAATAGCTGCACCAAAATGCAACAATTTTTAGATAGAAACAAAACTTCTATGAATTATCTACAATGTTTTGTTCTTATCAACTTTTCCTTTATAGATTTACAATTTTTTTTCCTTTTTTTTTTTTTTTTCTTTTTTTTTTCTTTTTTTTTTCTCTTCACTTTTTGAATTATCTACAATTGTTTTTGATAGGGGTATTTTTGACAAAAATTTAATTCCCATCACGCAAGGAAGTCAACAGTTACTATGGGTCCGTCGGCCTTACGAAAGTGAATGGAAGACCCAGAGCGACGGTAGTAAGAGTGACGGCAGAAAGAGCGACGACCTCGATATGACAACCCAAGGAGAACCCTTGGACGGGGGGAAGAGTCCGACGAGGTGAAGAGGCCGACAGGTCCAGTGTGGCTTGGCTTAGTCCCCACAAATAGCTATACATGGAAACTTCTTGCATGACACGCAAGATGAAGCCCATTACTCGCCCATTTCTCTCTCATATTGAAAGACATCCTAAAATCTTGGAAACCCTAAATGCCAGATCCTTCCTGTAAGAAAAGATCCCTACTTCGGAGGGATTTTAATTCACCATTCACCGCTATATAAGCACTAGACCTCCACTTTTCTTAGGTATGCAGAAAATCCCTAGCTCTCTCACTATAGAGTTCTTAGAGTTTTCTCCTTCACTAACTTGACTTTTGGAGGATTCTTGATCGGTACCACATCAGTGTCTTTTGTTGGGTCCATTTGTTCTTATTACATAGGTACCCATTGGAATGATTTGGAGCCTACAGACTAACGATTTTAGCACATCATCAGTTGGCACCGTCTATAGAAGAGAAATACAACTGTGATCAGCCATCTCATCGCTTCTGAGACAAAAGAGTTGTGTGGTCTAGAGGCGTTCAATGGATACCATTAACCAGGAAACAGGGAACCCCTCCAACGCCTTGGAAAGACAGGTGCAGACCCTAGCTGTAGTGGTAGGGCGACTCACCCAGCACAACCAAGAGTTGGAGCAACAGCTAAACTAAAGGAATGAGCAAGGCTAACGCAATGAGCAGGATGTCGACGAGTAGAATGACAGTCACCTACCAACGGGGGACAGACAAGAGAGGGAAGACTAGAGAGAAAGCAACGTCCCTAGTAGAAGGGACGGTCTGGAGGATACCATTTCCCCCTCCCTCCCCCCCAAAATAGAAGTAAACGCGATGCGAATGGCCCAGGATATGTAGATGATGAAGGAGAAGATGAATATGATGATGAATGCCATGAGGGGACGAGTGTCTACCAATTTAGAAGAGTTGGTCCATCGGACGGACTCCCCATTCACTACCCAGGTGACTTCTTTCCCCTTTCTAGCAAAGTTTCGGATGTCACAGGTAGAGGCGTACAATGGATCGAAGGACCTTCTCAATCACTTAGAGTCATTCAAAACCCTCGTGCACCTGTAGGGGGTTCTTGACAAAATCATGTGCAAAGCCTTCCCTACCACATTGAAGGGGTCGACAAGGGTATGGTTCAACAAACTTACCCCGAACACTGTCTCCATCTTCAAAGAGTTGAGTGGAAACTTTGTCATGCACTTCATTGGGGGGCAAAGACATAGAAGGTCCTCAGTGGCAATACTGAGTATTACACAGGGACAATGAGTGCCTAAGGTCGTACGTAACCCATTTTAACAAGGAGGCCCTCCTTATTGATGAAGCCGACAATAAAGTCCTTGTCACTACCTTCACCCGTGGGTTTTGACCAGAGGAGTTTCTCTTCTCCCTCTATAAGAATGACCCAAAGACGATGGTTAAAACACAGTACAAGGCCACAAAGTACATGAATGCTGAGGACGTGATGATAGCCTGGGGGTACGGGTCAAGGAAGAGACAGAGACAAGATGACCTTCACTTAGACAAAGGCAAGAAGACAGCCTAAACAAGTGACCGAAGGGATGACAAGAGGCTAAGGCCTCAACAAAGGCAAGTAACAAACTTCATTCCTTTGAATGTTCCATTGGATCGAGTACTCTTGCAAATAAGAGACGAAGCAGCATTGACCTGGCCGGACAAGCTGAAGGGCGATCCAAACAAAAGATCCCAGAACAAATACTGTCGCTTCCGCTGGGACCACGGGCATGATATGTCCAAATGTTACGACTTCAAGCAATAGATCGAGGCCTTCATCAAGCAAGGGAAGTTATAGCTGTTCGTCAAGGGTGGAGAAAACCCACCGAGGGACCTCAAACCCAATCGATGAGCTGATGAAAGACCTAGGGCCTCGCTTGGAGAGATAAGGGTAATCGTGGGAGGAAACACTATGGCAGGTTCGTCTAAAAAGGTAAGGAAGACATATTTACGTATGGTGCAGAGCATCTAAATCTTCGGACGGCCTTTTAAGGCAACTAGGGTTGACAACCCCATCATCGGCTTCATGGAAGACAAATCCAGACAACTACACCAACACATGATGACGCCTTGGTTATCATCCTGTCAATTGCAGATTTCAATAACTGACTAGTCTTAGTAGATAATAGGAGCTTGGCAGACATCCTTTACTACCTAGTGTTCTAGCAGATGAGGATTAATAGAGAGCGCCTTCTACCTTCAAACGTGCCATTAGTAGGATTCTATGGCACCAAGGTCTTCCCTATGGGGACCATTGCTTTATTGGTAACCATTGGATGTACCCTCAGTAGCTCACTAAGGAAGTTATTTTCCTAGTGTCGATTGCTCCTTTGCCTACAATACCATCATTGGCCGGTCCATGCTTAACATATAGAGGACAACTACGTCCATATAACACCTGCTAGTTAAATTCCCAACGGAGTACGGGATAGGAGAGGCGCGAGGGGACCAGATGGCCACTCGTGAATGTTATGTTACCATGCTGGAAATGGACGATCACTTATAGGTGTTAAACATCGAAGATAGGAGGGTGGCAGTGGAACCGAAGGAAGATCTAGAAGAAGTCTCTTTGGTATAACATCCTAGGCCAAACCACTCGTATTGGTACACAAGCCGACCCTTCAATTTGCAAAGAGAATGCTTTCTTCCTAAAGAACAATCGAGATGTCTTCGCTTGGAGTCATAAGGACATGCTAGGGATCAGCCCCAATACAATGGTACACAAGCACAACGTACGCCTATCTTTCCCCTCAGTTTGGCAGAATAAGAAGGTCTTCACCCAAGAAAGGGACAAATCCATAGCCAAAGAGGTATGCAGGCTACTAGAGGCAAATTTCATCAGGGAAGTCTACTACCTTGAATGGTTGGCCAATGTTGAAATGGTAAAAAAAGCAAACGGCAAGTGGAGAATGTGCGTGGACTCTATGACTGGCCACTAGTTGTTAACTTTCATGGACGCCTTCTCCGAATACAATCAGATCAGGTTGGATGAAGCAGACCAAGAGAAGACCTCATTTGTCATGAGCCAAGGAGTCTTTTGCTACAAAGTCATGCAGTTTGGTTTAAAGAACGTAGGGACGACATATCAAAGGCTTATGAATCAGATGTTTGCACAACAAATTGGGTGAAATATAGAAATGTATGTAGATGACATGCTCATAAAGAGCACATGAGAAGTTAGCCATTTAGACGACCTTCGAGAAATGGTCGATACCCTTTGCCTCTACCATATGAAGCTCAACCCTAGTAAGTGTGTGTTCGGCGTGGCACCAGGAAAGTTCCTAGGCTTTATGGTGTCGTAGCGTAGGGTGGAAGCTAATCCCGACAAGATTCGGGCTATAATGGAGATGGCTCATTAGAAGAACATCAATGAGGTGCAAAGCTTGAATGGTAGGGTTGCGGCCCTTAACTAGTTCATCTCTAGGGCAATGGATAAATGTCCACCCTTCTTCAAGGTGTTAAGGAAGGCTTTCGAGTGGACCGACGAATGCCAGAGGGCATTTGAAGCACTAAAGGCATATGTTGCGTCCCCACCATTACTCAGTCCGTCCAAGCCTAGTGAAGAGCTCTCCCTTTACTTAGCTGTATCCCCAACTGCCGTTATCTCTGCTCTCATAAGAGAGGAAGACCAGGTGTAGTTACCCGTCTACTACACCAGCTGAGCACTCCGAGAAGCTGAAGGGAGGTATCCTTTAATGGAGAAGCTGGCCTTCACCCTGACCACAGCTGCATGGAACCTCAGATCATACTTCAAAGCACACACCATAGTAGTCTGAATAAATAAGCCACTACGAAAGGCAATGAATAACTAGGAGGTACTAGGAGGTAGCAGCGCGGCTAGTTTTATGGGCGATAGAACTCGGCAAGTTCGATATCCAGTATCAACCTAGGACCGCAATCAAAGCATAGGCTTTAGCCAATTTCATTGCTGAATTCACAACAAAAGAAGACGAGGAAATTGAACCAATGGTGTGGATGATATGGACAGACGGTTTGTCTAATTGACGGGCCAAAGGGGCTGGGTTCCCGCTATGATCGCTAGAAGGAGACACAGTATAGTGTGCGATCTGCCTCCAATTCTCAATAATGAACAATGAGGCAAAATATGAAGTGGTCCTTTCGGGCCTTGACTTGGCTCTAAAGTAGTAGGAGCCATATCACAAGTCATACACTATGATTTGCAGATTGTTGTCGGGCACATTATTGGTGACTACGAGATAAAAGGGGAACAGATGAAAGAGTACTTGAGCATAGTTAAAAGCAAGATGAGCAAGGAATTCTAGGCTAAGTTTATGTAGGTCCCAAGAGTATATGGACAAAGTAGAAGTACAGGTTATCCCCTAGAGACCAACTGAACGATGCCAATTTTATCCTACCTCAAGAATGGGACATTGCTGGAAGACCGCAACGCCTCTCATAGACTGAAGGTACAGTTATCATGTTTCCTAATGATTAGGGGTGTCCTTTACAAAAGGGGTTTCTCTCGTCCATATCTGAGGTGTTTGACCCCCAGTGAAACAAACTATGTCATGAAAGAAGTACACGAAGGGGTATGCGGGAACCACTCAGGGGCACGCTCACTGGTGCACATATTGATACGGCCTGGATACTACTAGCTTACTATGCAGAAGGATGCCTAGTCCTACGTAAAGGCGTGTGACAAGTGCCAACGCTTCACCAATGTCATGCGATAGCCAATAGAGGAACTTACACCAATGAGCGCCCCTTGGCCGTTTGTCCAATGAGGATTGGACATAGGAGGACCCTTCCCCATTGTTGTACAGCAGCTCAAGTTCCTCGTTGTAGGAATTGACTACTTCACCAAATGGGTCGAGGCCGAACAATTGGCCATTATCAAGAAAGAAAAATGTCTGAAGCTTCGTGATGAGAACCAACAAACATTCAAGGATCCATTGTATGTACCAGTTAGGCCTATTATAAGAGCAAGATCCAAGAAGATCAAGGAAGCACTTAATGGGCTGATTCAAGAGATTTGGGCTGATTCAAGAGATTTGGGCTGATTTTAATGCAAGACATTCCAAACTTGGCCCAAAGGAAGATGAAAGTGTAATAAATTTAATCCAAGTTATTGAGGGCTGATTTGGCTTAATTTGGAGTGATTTATGACGTGGATTAATGGCTGATTGACTTTCTAGCTCTATATCAGTTAATGAAGATTTTTTTTCTATTTTGGAGCTGCTATATCAGATTAAATCTACCTGAATTTAGGGCTTTTATTATTTAGCACGTTTTTCAGCTATTTTCCTATATTGGATATGCTAATTTCAGATCAAATTAACTTTTATTTAGGGTTTTATTATTTAGTACGTTATTTTAGGTTTAGGTGGTTTATTTCCTTGTTTTTACGTGCATTTAATGCTTTTTAGGTCAAATTTGATTCCTGATATGGTTAGGTATCAATTAGGAGTTATTTTAGAATATATTTTCTTGTCTGTCAAGTTTTATGGAGCCTTTAAATAAGCCCTTAAGTCTGTAAACGTTTTTCATATATTATTGAAAAAAAATAAAAAAAAAATGTGAGGCTTTGCTCTTCTTTTGGTTCTTCAAGAACTGTGAATTTATCAAGGATTCTTCCTTGTGGCGTTCAAACTTTATACCTTCGGTTCATTATTCAATTATAATCACTAGGTCAAGGTTTATTACTTATACTCTTGGTTCACGTTTTACTTATAAACGTTGGGTCAAGGTTCAATCAAAATCTGAATTTTAGCTATCTTGGGCAAATATTCCAATATTGTTTGTTGGGTCTCAAAGTGTGTCGATTGAGGTTCGCATCATTTGATATTATAGCACTGGTTCTAAAATCATTTTTCTATCCCTTTATTTTTTGTTTCCTGTTATCATCCTATCTTGCTCCTTTAGTGTTCTTTATTCATCGTTCTTATTTTTTTGACGTGCACTAGGTTAAAATCGTGCACCCAGCTCAAAAAAAAAAAATGTGAAAAAAAAAGTGAAAAAAAGAGATAGAGAAAAAAAGACATTAGAGAAGAAATAGGAAAACAGAAAAAACAAAAAAAAAAAAATTGTTTGTAGTTCCAGTTCTCTCAAACCAAAATTTTGTTTTTCTTTTGTCCTTTTCCTCTGATTTAGTGTTTCTGTCATTTTTTTTTTTTTTTTTTGCTATTTTTATTTGTTTAAGCTTTAACAATATTAGGATCATTAAGTGCAATAGCAAGATCAGGATAACAATCAAAGTAAACAGGACCATCATACAAAGAAGCAGTAATCATGCCAAGAATGCTATCATTAAATTGTCTAAATCTAGCATCACGTAAACACATAAGCACAGAAGCATTGATACCTTTTCTTGTTAAAGGTTTAACAGCCACTTGAACAAGTCCAATGTGTAAATATTTAACTTTCTTAGTCACAAAACTGTTAATATCTTTTTTGGAAAATAAACAACATTTTTCATGTAACTTAGAAATAGAAAAAGTTTGTTCAACAGTTCTGACTCTGTATTCAGAGAAAACAGTATTTTCAGACCAACCAAGTTCGTAAACAGATTTAGTAGAAACTTTAGGTATGTTCCATTTCCTAAAATCAGGATACTCACTTTTCTCTACAGTATGATCTTCTTCATTCACAATATCAGGAGGACAACCAGTCCTGGAGCTAATAGAGGAATTGGATCTCCACATTCTTTCTATAACTATCCTAGTTATAACACTCAGTTATCATGTTTTTCTCGCAACCGTTGCATTTTGTAACACATACCGCAATCAACTCTTTTTCCTCTCACGCCCTCAACGCCTCTCTCTCGGCTTACACGGGCCTTACTGTTCGGACTCGGGAATTCACTTTACGACTACGGTGGCGCCAACGACGGCAAGATCGACACAACAATGAAGGGTCACAAGGTCAGACAGGTATAGGAAAAACAGGGAAATACAACAACTCTACCGACGGCCAAGGAAAGAATGGCTCTGATACCATAAAGGGAGGGGGCCTTACTGTAGCAGATAGGGGAAGCACAACTGATAATAGTAAAATGAGGCGGCAGAGCCAGCCAAGCAGTTTATAACAAAATAATTGAAAATACTGAAAACAATACAGTGTAAAGTAAGGCGGTAGAACCGGCCAAGCAGTTGTATCAAAATACTTGAAAATAAAAGCAGTTATATTGAACCGTATGGCGGCAGAGTCGGCCAAGCAGTTATATCAAAATAATCAAAGTATTGAAAACAGAAGTGTTTATTGAAAGTAGTTCAAAACACTTACAGCAGTAGTAGTTACAAGATTACAATGATCAATAGTACAAGGCTTGAAGGCTAGTTATCAATCTAGTTACAAGCTTTGTGGGAAATAGTGAGAATCTCTAAGTGTTTAGAAAATCCTAAGGGTAGCTCTCAGGCAACTCTGAAGTAAGCTTACAAAGAGGAGTTCTTCCACAAAGAAAATTCTGAGTTTTTCAATAAGAGACAACCCCCCTTAAATAGGCAAAAAGTAGTAAATAGTAAAAGTGAATAGTGACGTGAATAGTGACGTGAATAGTGACATTTTTACTATTCATATCAGGACCCGTGAGGGGTATCAAAAACAGTAGAAAGCTTTAGTAGCGCCTTTTCAGGAGCCAAAAGTATCTTGCCGTGGAGTGTCACGAGTAATCAATAAGGGAATCAAATCAATAAGAGAATCATTTCCAGGTAGCAATTGGTGAAGGCAGCAGCATTATCTTTGGCGTGTAATGCCAAAAGTAGTCAGGATGAAAGTTGGTGTTGGTGAATATATTTTCATGAGCATGCGTAGAGTTGCCATCAAGTAGTCAAGGAAGACCATCATAAAGTTGTATGTACCATGTAACATTATTGGTGGCAATTGTTGCCATAAAGTAAACAAAGAAGACCATAACAAAGAAGACCATCATGAAGTTGCATGCATCATATAGCATTATTGGTGGCATGTAGTATTTATTGGTGGCATGTAGTATTGTTGGCCTTTTGTGCTGGCTAGGCAAATAATCAATGGGATCCAGTAGAAGCTCCTTTCGAAGGATAATCCCAAACCTGGCAGGGGTCCCATGGGGGATCTTCATTACACTCGTGACCATGATAGGTGCAATATTTGTTGCAAAGTCCACAGTAAAACATAGGATCATAAACAGGTTCTCTTGTGAGAAATATTCTTGGGTTAGCATGACTTGTTCATTGAAGATGACGGACAGCTGAAGCATAAGGTTTATTTATGAAAACAGAAATTCTATCTGTGCTGCCGACAAAATGGTAATCTTTCCATAATTCCTGGCTGACATCTAGAATTTGATTATTGAAATAACTGCTCCAACATTCAGCAAGAGCGAATGGCAGTTTGTGGGAAACATAAGTATTGCCATCATACCATTGGCCTTGGTAAGTATATCCGTTAATAAGGACGAGATGCTTGAAAGGTTGAACATTCATCCAATCATTTATCATCCATTTTGGAAGAGTACTCCAGCATCGAATAGTAACAAGGGGGCCTTCATTTTCAATAGCTTTTTTGATGATATCAGGGAATTGACTAATTTGGCTATGGTCCGTTATTTTTATGAACCGTATGAAGCCAGATTCAAACATTTGGGATAACCAGAAGGGATCCCCAAAAACATTTCTCTTAGAATCATCCTCATAGTTGATCAAAAGGCCAGGAAAAGGGTGACTCTTCTCATGGACTCTGAGACTATGTTTGAAATGCTTTTTCCATTTCTTTTTCAAGTAAACACTGCTGGGACCATTGGGCTCCATAAGAGTTGGAGTGATTAGAATCAATATTTTGAAATATTTGAGCCAAAGATCAAGATCCTTGGTCATAGCCTTGCTCTCAAAAATACAGGCTTGTATTTCTGTGGGCAAGTTGGCAACAGCACTTCTTATGACAAATTGAGACTTAGAACTCAATCGTGCATAATCAGTACCCATTATGGTCTTATGATCATCCATTGAATAGATTTCCTCCCTGCCAAGGAGTTGACCAAGAAGAAGGTTAACATTAGGGTTATCAGGGTGAGCAGGTTGACTTCTATGAGTCTCATTCTCAAGGGTACAGTTAATAATGTAATCATTGTAAATTTCATTTTGGGCTGTGAGGTTAACAAGATGTATTTCAAGAGCTCGAAGGGTTCTTGTGAATAGTTCTTTCTGGTTCATTTTGAAAGCAACTTGGAAATTGTCAAGAATGAATTTTATGGAATCAGGCAAATCACTATAGATTCCATTGTGGAATTGTAATTCTTTTGACAAAACTTCTTGCAGAGCAATAATCATGTCACTACTGGAGTATGTAACCTCTGCCGGTACATTCTCCTGAAGGGATGTTGCATAACTGGATGTTATTCCAGAAGATGCGCCTTCATGCATTACAAAGGATTGTCCCGCTGGGAGTCCTTTGTCTTGAGGATAGTCCTGAACAGGAGCTTTCCCCTTGTTCCTCTTCTTTGCCAAAGAAGTCATTACCTTCCACTTATGTGGGGTTTGAATATTTTCTTTCTCCTGCTAGGCAAGGAAAGAAGCATTAAAACCTTTGAAAAGTTTTGCTTTAAATTTATCATTTAAATATGAAGCGTTAAAACCTTTGAAAAATTTTGCTTTAAATTGATCATTTAAATATGTTGGTACATATATATGTTGTGCAGGACAGCAATAAGAAGGAGTAGACTCAGAGGAATAGGCCTTTTGAATGCTGTTAGGGAATATGGTTGACCTAGGGGACTTGTGGTTCCTAGCAGGGTTTTCTTTAACAATTTTGGAGCAAATATCATGTAACAATTTATTAGAAAGTTGTTCAATAATTTTTTTATACTTAATTTCTTGCTTAAGGAAATTAAGATGCTTGACTTTATCATGAATAAGATTAAAGACATTAATCTCAACATTTTTTGAACAAAATTTGAACTTCACTTTTTGTCCAAAGGGATCAGTAGTAATTCCATCATGTTCAACAAGAAAGGGATACAAAGAAGCAATGAAAGGCAATCCAAGTATCACTTTATCAGTCATATTTTTAACAAGCACAGAAGGTATCTTAAAACATACATCAGAATGACAAACATGAGCATTGCTCAATTCATATTTAATTTTCATTTGTGTGCCATTAGCAGAAACCAATCTTTTAGTTGATTTTTCAAAATATTTAGAAGGGATCAAACCTTCTTGAATGCAATTAACATCAGCACCAGAATCAATCATGGCAATAGTATCAAAAGCATAATCATGTGAAACAATAATTCTAACTTTAGTAAACCATTTCGGAGGCATCATATGTTTAACAAGAGCAAGTTGATTATCATTCCAAGTAATAAGATTATCAGGAATCAAGTTATTAGAAACATTACCAGAAGGAGGAGTTTGTTGAGAAGATCCTTCTCCATCTTGGTGTTCATCATTGTCAGACAGATTTTTATCCAAATTTTTATCAATTTTAAGAATTAACAATTCTTGTTTAAGAACAACATTGTCTTTTTTAATATTTTTAACATCATTTTTTAATTGAATTATCTCTTGTTTAACAGTGTTAATTTCTTTTTGAAGATCGTTAACAGTTATTTCTTTGGATTTATTTTTATTAAATCTTTCCAGAGTTTCTTCAAAGTTAATAGGAGCTTTGAGTTTTTTAACAGTTTTGTCTCTTGTTAAGTTTTGTTTAAACTTATTAAGGAGTTCTTTTTGAAGCACAGAGTTTTCAATTTTAGCAATAGTGGTTAATAGCAAATGTTCTTGTTCTTCTTCTTTGGTTAAAACATTAAGAGATTTCATAGCATTACAACAAGATCCTTTACATCCAAATTTAATATTAGGAGTGTCAGAAGAATCACAAGACTGATAAGACGAATCTGATGAGGAGGAGAAATCCTCTTCAAAAGACTCACTTGAAACAGCAGATTCAAGAATCTGAAACAATTTATTTTGATCATTATCATTAATGTTTAACATTTTTAATTTGTTTTTCAGTTTGCCAGGCTTTTGGGTACAATCCTTACTGAAATGACCAAATTTGCCACAGTTAAAGCACTTACCTTTACCCGACCTTTGTTTAACATGTTTTCTAAAAGTAGGTTTCTTTTCAGAAGAATAATAATCATTGGGTTTAACAAAATGAGATTTGTATCTTTTATGCTTCTTTTTATGGGAATAACTTTTGTAAACCTTATCATGTTTACTTTTTCCTTTTTGCCTAGAAGGGGCAATAGGAGGTAAACCATATTGTTCACAGAAATTACCCATTTCATATTTAGCTTTCTTTTTGTTTTTTAATTGTTGATGTTAATATTTTTCATCATTACACATGTTAATACCAAGTTTTTTAATAGTACTGAAAATATCACCATAAGTCAAATTATCATAATCAATAGAATCACTTTTACCCATTAGTTCTTGTTTTACCTTATGAGCAAAGATAGGAGGAAGGCCATCAATAAACTTCTCTTTCCAGTAAGTTTTTTGGGAATCATTCCGAAGCATAACCCTGGAGAGAAAGACATCTCGGTACCATCTATAATCAGACATAGTAGGACATTTCAAATTATTCAGATAATCAGAAATGCGAGATGGAATATTAGATGGAGTACCAACAAAATGTTTGAGAATAGTATAGACCAAGGTATTGACACCATCAGGAATACCTCGACCAATATCTTCATAAAAAATAGACATGCCATCATCATCTTTTTTAACAGAATGTTTAATAAGTTCTCTAGATTCTTCTGTGAGATGTTTGTCCCACCAACCACGAAGAGTGCCAGAAAATCCAGTGACAAGTAAGTTAACAATATCAGGATGATCAAGGTCATTATGATTGTTCATGTATGCAAAACCAACCATAGACATGTGAGCAAGTTTGTTAATAATTTCTTGTTCAGACAAACCATCAATATTCCATTCATACATTTTATCAGCCGAAACAGAAAACTGAGTTTGAAAAGATCTTTCTTCAAACTGCATATCAGGAGGAGTAGGTTTTGGATACCAGTTTTTTGTAAAAGACATGGAATTGGGTTTTCCAATAAATCTTTTAATTTCTGGTTGTAAATCATCAAAAACATTTTCATATGAAACATGAGAAGATGATTCAGAATCTGTTGTTTCTTCAAAAACAGGTTCTTTTTCATTTCTTGAAATAACACAAGCAGCACTTTTAGATGCAGAAGCCTGCTTGGTTTTAACCTTTAAATCAGAAAGCATTTTTTCAACTTTGTCAAGAGTTGAATTTTGGGAAGCAACAAAGTCAACAGTTTTACTTTGAGAAGTTTTGAAATTAATTTTTTCTCTTTGATCGTTCAAATCAATCAAAGGAATCTCAGGTTTTGGAGCAACAGTTTTTTGAACAATTTTTTCTTCAATACGGTCAAGTTGTTGACCAATGATGTGCAAAGATTTATTAGCAAAATTGTTTTGTTCAATAATAGCAGAAACATGAGTTTTATCATCAGTAATTTTGAAAGGAGAAGCTTTCACTTCAGCTTTCTCCTTACCACTTTGGCAAGTGATCAAAACAGTTTCAAGAGGAGGGTGATTAGATCGTACAACGGTTTTGTCAGGTTTAACAAAATTAGATTTTCTAATAACATTTAAATAATTAGTATGAACATCGTTTTTTGAAACATAATAGTTTTCAAGATAATCAAAAAATAAAATATGTTTTCTTTCTTCAACCATTTTTTCTTTCCATTTTCTTTTGACTCTGTCCTTTTCAGACTGATCAAAAGTATCTTGGTAATATTTCCTTTTTGGACGGTTTTTCAAAAACATAAATTCATTATATAGAAAAATCATATCATATTCAAAAGGTTCGAGTCTGGTAAGAACTCGGAGATGATTATGAAGAATAGGGGTTTCAATAGGAGGAAAATCAGTAGCAGAAGGAGCATCAGATTTTGTATCATCTTCATCTTCATCAACAGGTTTTGTATTATCAGAAGGAAATTCAGTTTTGGTTGAATAAAAAGCATTGCTAACTTGGGAGGTGTTGCTAGCAACTCCTTTTAGCTTTAAATCTTGTTTTCGAAAATTCTTTTTCAAAAACTCATCAATTTCATGATCTCTTTTAGCAAGACTTTCAAATCCAGCAAAGGAATGTCTTCCTTCGTTGATTCTCAAAGGCTTGTTTTGAGATAAACATGTATCATCATCAAAATGTATTTTAACAGTGCCATCAGCAAATTGTTGAATATGAGTAAGATCAAGTTCATCAAAAACGGGTTTAACAATTTTAACAGGAGGTGTTTCATTTTCCAAAGTCCATTCTTTAGGAAGAGTAATGTTAGGAGTATGGAACAGAGGATCCTGTCAACCTTCTTAAAAAGGCAGGGGAGGGGCCCCATTCTCTTTCAGAAATGAAGTTCTTAATGTAAACACTGTGGTAAATAATTCTCAAGTTAGCAATGCTTTTTATTCAACCAAAACTGATTTTCCTCTTGATGACACTCAAAATACTAATGATGATGATGATGCAAAATCTGATGCTCCTTCTGCTACTGATTTTCCTCCTATTGAAACCCCTGTTTTTCATAATTCATTACGAGTTATTAATAGACTCAAACCTTTTGAATATGATATGGTTTTTCTATATAATGAATTTATGTTGTTAAAAAATCGTCCTAAAAGGAAATATTACCAAGATACTTTTGATCAATCTGAAAAGGACAGAGTCAAAAGAAAATGGAAAGAAAAAATGGTTGAAGAAAGAAAACATATTTTGTTTTTTGATTATCTTGAAAACTATTATGTTTCAAAAAATGATGTTCATACTAATTATTTAAATGTCATTAGAAAATCCAATTTTGTTAAACCTGACAAAATCGTTGTACGGTCTAGTCATCCCCCTCTTGAAACCGTCTTGATTACTTGTCAAAGTGGTTTTGAAAGTGTTGAGGCCAAAACCTCCCCTTTCAAAATTGCTGATGATAAAACCCCTGTTTCTGCTATTATTGAACAAAACAATTTTGCTAATGAATCTTTGCATATCATTGGTCAACAGCTTGACCGTATTGAAGAAAAAATTGTTCAAAAAACTGTTGCCCCCAAAACCTGAGATTCGTTTGATTGATTTGAGTGATCAAAGAGAAAAAATTAATTTCAAAACTTCTCAGAGTAAAACTGTTGACTTAAGTTGCTTCCCAAAATTCAACTCTTGACAAAGTTGAAAAAATGCTTTCTGATTTAAAGGTTAAAACCGAGCAGGCTTCTGCATCCAAAAGTGCTGCTTGTGCTATTTCAAGAAATAAAAAAGAACCTGTTTTTGAAGAAACAACAGATTCTGAATCATATTCTCATGTTTCATTTGAAAATGTTTTTGATGATTTGCAACCAGAAATTAAAAGATTTATTGGAAAACCCAATTTCATGTCTTTTACAAAAAACTGGTATCCAAAACCTACTCCTCCTGATATGCAGTTTGAAGAAAGATCTTTTCAAACTCAGTTTTCTGTTTCGGCTGATAAAATGTATGAATGGAATATTGATGGTTTGTCTGAACAAGAAATTATTAACAAACTTGCTCACATGTCTATGGTTGGTTTTGTATACATGAACAATTATAATGACCTTGATCATCCTGATATTGTTAACTTACTTGTCACTGGATTTTCTGGCACTCTTCGTGGCTGGTGGGATAAACATCTCACAGAAGAATCTAGAGAACTTATTAAACATTCTGTTAAAAAAGATGATGATGGCATGCCTATTTTTGATGAAGATATTGGTCGAGGTATTCCTGATGGTGTCAATACCTTGGTCTATACTATTCTCAAACATTTTGTTGGTACTCCATCTAATATTTCATCTCGCATTTCTGATTATCTGAATAATTTGAAATGTCCTACTATGTTTGATTATAGATGGTACCAAGATGTCTTTCTCTCCAGGGTTATGCTTCGGAATGATTCCCAAAAAGCTTACTGGAAAGAGAAGTTTATTGATGGCCTTCCTCCTATCTTTGCTCATAAGGTAAAACAAGAACTAATGGGTAAAAGTGATTTTATTGATTATGAAAATCTAACCTATGGTGATATTTTCAGTACTATTAAAAAACATGGTATTAACATGTGTAATGATGAAAAATATTTACGACAACAATTAAAAAACAAAAAGAAAGCTAAATATGAAATGAGTAATTTCTGTGAATAATATGGTTTACCTCCTATTGCCCATTCCAGGCAAAAAGGAAAAAGTAAACATGATAAGGTTTACAAAAGTTATTCCCATAAAAAGCATAAAAGATATAGATCTCATTTTGTTAAACCCAATGATTATTATTCTTCTGAAAAGAAACCTGCTTTTAGAAAACATGTTAAACAAAGATCGGGTAAAGGTAAGTGCTTTAACTGTGGCAAATTTGGTCATTTTAGTAAGGACTGTACCCAAAAGCCTGGTAAACTGAAAAACAAATTAAAAATGTTAAACATTAATGATAATGATCAAAATGAACTATTTCAGATTTTTGAATCTGCTGTTTCAAGTGAGTCTTTTGAAGAGGATTTCTCCTCGTCATCAGATTCGTCTTACTAGTCTTGTGATTCTTCTGAAACTCCTAATATCAGATTTGGTTGTAAAGGATCTTGTTGTAATGCTATGAAATCTATTAATGTTTTGACAAAAGAGGAAGAACAAGAACATCTGCTATTAACCACTATTGCTAAAATTGAAAACTCTATGCTTCAGAAAGAACTCCTTGATAAGTTTAAACAAAACTTAACAAGAGACAAAACTGTTAAAAAACTCAAAACTCCTGTTAACTTTGAAGAAACCTTGGAAAGATTTAATAAAAATAGATCCAAAGAAATAACTGTTAACGATCTTCAAAAGGAAATTAACACTGTTAAACAAGAGATAATTCAATTAAAAAATGATGTTAAAAATATTAAAAAAGACAATGTTGATCTAAAACACTGTTAATTCTTAAAATTGATAAAAATTTGGATAAAGATCTGTCTGATAATGATGAGCACCATGATGGAGAAGGATCTTCTCAACAAACTCCTCCTTCTGGTAATGTTTCTAACAACTTGATTCCTGATAATCTTATTACTTGGAATGATAATCAACTTGCTCTTGTTAAACAAATGATGCCTCCAAAATGGTTTACTAAAGTTAGGATTATTGTTTCACATGATTATGCTTTTGATACTATTGCCATGATTGATTCTGGTGCTGATGTTAATTGCATTCAAGAAGGTTTGATCCCTTCTAAATATTTTGAAAAATCAACTGAAAGATTGGTATCTGCTAATGGCACACAAATGAAAATTAAATATGAATTGAGCAATGCTCATGTTTGCCATTCTAATGTTTGTTTTAAAATACCTTCTGTGCTTATTAAAAATATGACTGATAAAGTGATACTTGGATTGCCTTTCATTGCTTCTTTGTACCCCTTTCTTGTTGAACATGATGGAATTACTACTGATTCCCTTGGACAAAAGGTGAAGTTCAAATTTTGTTCAAAACATGCTGACAATGATGTTTTTAATCTTATTCATGCTAAAGTTAAGCATCTTAATTTCCTTAAACAAGAAATTAAGCACAAGAAAATTATTGAACATCTCCCTAATAAATTGTTACATGATGTTTGCTCCAAAATTGTTAAAGAAAGCCCTGCTAGGAACCACAAGTCCCCTAGGTCAACCATATTCCCCAACAACATTCAAAAAGCCTATTCCTCTGGGTCTAGTTCTTCTTATTGCTGTCCTGCACAACGTATATATGTACCAACATATTTAAATGATAAATTTATAGGAAAACTTTTCAAAGGTTTTAACGCTTCATATTTAAATGATAAATTTAAAGCAAAACTTTTCAAAGGTTTTAATGCTTCTTTCCTTGCCCAGCAGGAGAAAGAAAATATTCAAACCCCACGTAAGTGGAAGGTAATGACTTCTTCGGCAGAGAAGAAGAACAAGGGGAAAGCTCCTGTTCCGGACTATCCTCAAAACAAAGGACTCCCAGCGGGACAATCCTTTGTAATGCATGAAGGCGCATCTTCTGGAATAACATCCAGTTATGCAACATCCCTTCAGGAGAATGTACCGGCAGAGGTTGCATACTCCAGTAGTGACATGATTATTGCTCTGCAGGAAGTTTTGTCAAAAGAATTACAATTCCACAGTGGAATCTATAATGATTTGCCTGATTCCATAAAATTCATTCTTGACAATCTCCAAGCTGCTTTCAAAATGAACCAGAAAGAACTATTCACAAGAACCCTTCAAGCTCTTGAAATACATCTTGTTAACCTCACAGCCCAAAATGAAAATTACAATGATTACATTATTAACTATACCCTTGAGAATGAGACTCATAGAAGTCAACCTGCTCACCCTGATAACCCTAATGTTAACCTTCTTCTCATATTGCCATTTTAAAATCCAAAGAACTCTGAACTGTTTAACAAAATGGAGGAGAGTAGGGAATTTGGCATTATGAGCATCAGTCCTGAAATTGCTTTCAAAAGATCTAAAAGCAGTTAATAATGGTTCAGGGAAAATATCAGTAACAGGACCAAACTAAGTCCACCATCTGTTGAACCAGAGAGGTAAAGTAGTGCCAGCATCAAACTCTTTGTCAAAGTTAACAAACCATGAATGAGTCATTGTTTCATTCTGGTGAAGCATGAATCGGAACCAAGCAGTAATATAATCATAATAGGAGTATGGAACAGAGGATCTTGTCAACCTTCTTAAAAAGGCAGGGGAGGGGCCCCATTCTCTTTCGGAAATGAAGTTCTTAATATAAACACTGTGGTAAATAATTTTGGATTTATCGGTGAGATCATAAATTGTTTTGATCAATACAGCATCTTCCTGATGCAAAATCTCTGAATAATATTCTAGCTTTTTATCAAAATGTTCCGGAATCCAATGGAACAGTGGAGGGAAATAAGATCTGGCAATTTGGAGGGGGTTCCTAATTGTAGACCTATTTGGTTCAATAAAAAACAGATTTTGGAAATATTGTTTTTTAACATACTGGGCAGTATTGGCTTTCTTGGGGTAAATAGTCTTGACTGGTTGGTGAACAGGGGTCAAAGCATAAGGATCATAGGCTGAGGCCAAAATAGAAGTGTAGTTTGGCTTAGGAATTGTTCCTAAGGGAGTAAAACGGTTAACAATTTCGGAAGAAGAGACTGGTTCTTTTTTGACTAACTGTGGTTCAACAGGGTTTTTATCCTTAGATCTTCTACCTGCCATTGGAATTCTGCAGGAATTCACGAGTAAGAAAATCAGGGATGCTATTTTGAGATCCTTTAATATAATCAATAGTGAAATAAAAAACACTTAAAATAGCTTGCCATCTGGCAAAAATATGTTTTGAGGCAATATTTTCAACATCTTTTTCAATAACATATTTAGCACTTTAAACACTACAAGTCGAATTCCTTGATCAAGTTTATTAGTTTATTGCAGAACTAAAAAGGGGAAGCTACGAGTGGAAAAAGGCAGGAGAGTGTGAGACTAATATCGGGAAAAAGCCAATTTAAGAGTGTAACACGAGTGAGAGTGACATAATTTGTGTACAAACACGTGAGGGAGTGTTGTGAGGAATTATTTTCTAACAATTTTATGTTGTTTCAAAAGTATATCTTCCAGGGTCGAAACATCAAATAGGGAAGGAGGGGAGGAGTCATCCATCATTTTGCAGGCTATGCAACAACAATTTGAATGCATGAACGTGGTGTTTAATGAGATTCAAGATTGGATAAATAGGCAAGACACTGTTATTACTACTTTGCGTGAAGAGCGTCCCCCAAAGAAGCCTTAATGCTCGGAGGTAAGAAAGGCGTGCTCACATGGATGATTCTGATGACTACCACGAGGATGAGTTTGAAGATGAAGAAGATCAAGCTTCATTGAACAATGAGGGCAGGTTTGTACCAAGGGAAGAAAGGCGTGATAAAGGTTTTTGAAGAGATCCAAGATGGCAAGATGGGACTGATAGAAACCTAGGAAACATAAAAATGAAGATACCAACATTCCAAGGGAAAAATGATCCAGAAGCATACTTGGAGTGGAAGAAGAAGGTGGAGTTAATCTTTGAGTGCCATAAATACTCCGAGGAGAAAAAGGTAAAACTCGCTGCCATTGAGTTTACTAACTATGCTATTATATGGTGGGATCAACTTGTGATGAATAGAAGGAGAAACCATAAGACACCAATTGAGACTTGGGAGGAAATGAAGGCCATCATAAGGAGGCAGTTTGTTCCTAATCACTACTATAGGGACTTGTATCAGAAATTACAGAGTCTTACTCAAGGCTATAGGAGCGTGGATGACTACCACAAGGAGATGGAAATTGCCATGATTCAGGCAAATGTAGAGGATAGAGAAGCTACCATGGCAAGGTTTCTGAATGGGCTGAATCGGGACATTGCCAATGTGGTGGAGTTGCAGCACTACGTGGAGTTGGAGGACATGGTGCACATGGCAATAAAGGTGGAACAACAGCTTAAAAGGAAAGGAACTGGGTCATTTCAAAATCCGGGCGCTTCTACTTCATAGAGGTTAAATGGGAGGAAAGACGAAGAGGTTGTTTTCTAGTTCAAAATCGAACCACCAAAAAGGAGAGATGAAGCTCCCAGTGCCAACAAAGGTAAAAATGAATCCCAGACTTGTAATCGTGATATTAAATGCTTTCGTTGTTTGGGAGTAGGTCGTACTGCTTCACAATGCCCAAATAAGAGGACCATGATTGCACGTATTGATAGAGAGGTGGAAACTGAAAGCGAGGAAGATGATGACTAGATTCCATCACTTGAGGATGCTTGTGACAATGATGTGGAATATCCAGTGGAGGGTGAGTCACTTGTGGCTATGTGTGCTTGAAGTGCCCAAGTCAAAGAAGATGACATGGAACAACAAAGGGAGAATATTTTTCATACTAGATGGCACATCAACAACAAGGTATGTAGTATGATTATACTGCTCCATGGTGTTCCTAGGAGTATTGTGTCTGATCGTGATGTTAAGTTCCTTAGTTATTTTTGGAAGGTCTTGTGGGGAAAGTTGGGAACTAAACTATTGTTTTCGACTACTTGTCACCCCTAAACGGATGGACAAACTAAGGTAGTAAATAGAACTTTATTTACTTTGTTGCGTACTATAATTCAGAAGAATTTGAAAAATTGGGAGGATTGTTTGCCATTCATTGAGTTTGCATATAATCGGAGTGTTCATTTTTCTACTAATTTTTCACCATATGAGTTGTTTATGGTTTTAATCCACTAACTCCTTTGGATTTGCTACCTTTACCAGTTAATGAAATGGCTAGTTTGGATGGTCAAAAGAAGGTTGAGATGGTGAAGAAATTCCATGAAAGTGTACGGCAACATATAGAGAAGAAAAATGAACAATATGCGACCAAAGCCAACAAGGTCCGTCAAGAAGTACTCTTTGAACTAGGTGATTGGGTTTGGGTGCATATGAGAAAAGATAGATTTCTAGCCCGTCGGCGGTCTAAACTACATCCAAGAGGGGCTGGTCCATTTCAAGTTCTTGAGAGAATCAATGATAATGTATACAAGTTGGACCTTCCAGGTGAGTATAACATTAGTGCTACATTTAATGTTTCTGATTTTTCTCCTTTTGATGTAGGTGACAATTCGAGGATGAATTCTTTTGAAGTGAGGGGGAATGATGAGAACCAACAAACATTCAAGGATCAATTGCATGTACCAGTTGGGCCTATTACAAGAGCAAGATCCAAGAAGATCAAGGAAGCATTTAATGGGCTGATTTAAGAGATTTGGCCCGATTCTAATGCAAGACATTCCAAACTTGGCCCAAAGGAAGATGAAAGCGTAATAAATTTAATGCAAGCTATTGAGGGCTGATTTGGCTTAATTTGGAATGATTTATGACGTAAATTAATTGCTGATTGACTTTCTAGCTCTATATCAGTTAATGGAGATTTTTTCCTATTCTGGAGCTACTATTTTAGATTAAATCTACCTGAATTTAGGACTTTTATTATTTAGCACGTTTTTCAGCTATTTTCCTATTTTGGATCTACTAATTTCAGATCAAATCAACTTTTATTTAGGGTTTTATTATTTAGTACGTTATTTTAGGTTTAGGTGGTTTATTTCTTTGTTTTTAGGTATATTTAATGCTTTTTAGGTCAAATTTGATTCCTAATATGGTTAGGTATCAATTAGGAGTTACTTTAGAATATATTTTCTTGTCTGTCAAGTTTTATGGAGCCCTTAAATAGGTCCTTAGGTCTGTAAACGTTTTTCATATATTATTGAAAATAAAAATAAA
Organism: Castanopsis chinensis; assembly: GCA_032878915.1. Taxonomy (NCBI): domain Eukaryota; kingdom Viridiplantae; phylum Streptophyta; class Magnoliopsida; order Fagales; family Fagaceae; genus Castanopsis; species Castanopsis chinensis. The sequence goes on along the minus strand of JAVQMG010000115.1, from coordinate 11,281,375 downwards.
AAAAAGGTGAGGCTTTGCTCTTCTTTTGGTTCTTCAAGAACTATGAACTTATCAGGAATTCTTCCTTGTGGCATTCAAACTTTATACCTTTAATTCATGATTCAATTATAATCACTGGGTCAAGGTCTGTTACTTATACTCTTGTTTCGCGTTTCACTTATAAACGTTGGGTCGGGGTTCAATCAAAATTTGAATTTTAGCTTTCTTGGGCAAATATTCCAATATTGATTGTTGGGTCTCAAAGCGTGTCGATTGAGGTTCGCATCACTTTGTTTGGAAAGCATTATTTGCAGCTTCAGAATCCCCAGGGTCCTCGTCTCTGACAACAGAAACCAATTCGACAATGACGCGTTCAGAGATTTCTGCCAACAGTTGGGGATCAAGAACCACTAATCCTCTCCTGCTCACCCCCAGGCCAACGAACAGGTTGAAGTCACAAACCTATCCTTGCTCAAGATGATCAAGACTTGGTTTGAGGGAGAGAAGGGCATATGGTCAGATAAGTTACTCAGTGTTCAATGAGCGTATAAGACAATGGCTCGAACACCTACAGAAGAGCCACCTTTCTACCTCACATATGGACACAAAGCCGTAATCTTAGCAGAAGTAAGACTGACCAGCTATCGAGTATCCCACCATGATGGAGGAAAGAATGAAAAAGGGATGCGCCTACAGTTAGATTTTCTTGACCAAGTGGCAATGGCAAAACAGAGGATGGCTCATTATGAGGATCTTATGGCAAAGCACTACAACACCAAGGTCAAGCCTTGTTATTTTCAAATTGGGGACCTAGTCCTAAGGAAGGTGACAATGGCTACCAGAGATCCTTCACAGGGTAATCTAGGCCCTAATTGTGAGGGATCCCACAAGATCGTTGACTGCTATAGGAAGGGGACTTACTACTTAGAAACCCTCGACAGGCAAAAGCTCTATCACCAGTGGAACATTGAGCACTTGAAGAAGTACTACCAGTAGTAGTTGGATGTAGCTTATTTTATTGCTTTCTTTTCCTTTTTTCATTTTTATATCAAAAGTTGAATGTTATTCCATTTTTAAGACTCTAAGGATGTTGAGTTACTTTTTGGCTCTTTCTATTATTAATAATAAGACTTGGATGCATTATCAGAAATGACACTCTACTTTCTACCCTTCAGTTGACCATGCAAATTGGACTAAGTCTTAACTACAGGGTGGACAGACGACCAAGGATACCAACTGGGTACCTGGTTTTAGAAATTTTATTAAGTCCTACCGATGGGGTGGACGGACGACCTAGGATACCGATGGGTATCTGGTCTTAGAAATTTTCTTAAATCCTACCTATGGGGTGGACGGATGACCCAGGATATCGACGGGTACTTGGTTTTAGAAATTTTATGAAGTCCTACTTACGGGGTAGATGAACGACCAAGGATACCGACGAGTACCTAGTCTTAGAAATTTTATTAAGTCCTACCTATGGAATGGACAGACAACCAAGGATTTTGACGGGCACCTGGCCTTAGAAATTTTGTTAAGTCCTATCTATAGGGTGGATGGACGAGTTGCTGATCTGTAAAAATCTTACCAAGTCCCGACTATAGGGTTACTGACGAATACTTGGCTTTATGAAATATGATATGTCCTATGAGACGAACGAATGGAAACATATTAAGTAAAATATGTTAAGTAAAATATCCACGATTCTAATAAAAATAAAACACAAGCAACGGACAAAAACAACAGATAAAAGCCTAGAGGGTAAAACATTTTACATAAAAGCCTAAAAACCAAAGGGGCATTCACTGCTTGACAAATGAACTTATAAAAAGCAAAACTTAGATATTGATCAAATTGACCATCTTGACGGCGTAGTCCTTGTATGTGACCAGCCTGTGGATGGAGTCAGAGATGACGGGCCCCTTTACTGTCATCAAGCCTTTCCTAACTCCATGACCTGGAGGGGGGGGGGGGGGGGGAGGAGGAGGAGAAGGAGACCTCTGCTAATGATCTCCAACGGACGAGCCTATCCCCTTTTTAGGCGGACGGTTGTCCTTGCCGTCATTGCCATTTTTTTTCCTCTTTAAAGTGGCTTTAGGGGCTCCCTTTGGGGTCGACCCTAAAGCCTGCCCCTCTTGCATGCGCGCGGCGATGGCCTTCCTCACTCAGGCCCTCTGTCTACTTGCGTCCATTTTTGCAAAAAGACGACGGAAGGATTTAAAATAGTAGAAGCTGTGCTAGAGAGAGATGGACAAAAGTATAACTTACGGCGACGGGTGTAAGCATGAAGCTGACGAGCTATTGGCGTTGGCAACGGACCACTACAGTGAGCATGGAGAGTATCAAGGGTCACCAAATCTTTCCACTTCCTTTGCTCGAAGGGAATCTCCAAGACATGACTGATAAAACTCTCCAGCTTATCAGTAACTTGTGGACGGACCTGGGTTGAAAGCAAAAACAAGAGAAGTGTTAGAAACATAACAAAAATGGTTAAGGTAAGGATAAAAGGATGTAACGACGGTACACCTAACTCCCTCACAATACCCCATGTGTTATCAAACCCTTTAGGCATGCTGTCCCATTCCTCACATCTACACACCCAATCCATCACTTGGACAAAAAAGTACCTATTCTTTCAATTTCTATTTGAGTCGGGCATATCCAACACCAGACTAAGTGATGTCTTCCTCGCTAAGAAGTGATAGATGCCCTTTGACTACGAGATCTATTGAGGCTTATAACAGTAGAAGAACTCATCAAGGGTAAGGTGACGGTTGCCACCACTTAGTTGATCCCATATCACTTCAGCCTTAAGGAATATCCTCCACATGTTAGGAGCTATCTGGCTGACAAATAGCCTGAGATAATTGGCCAGCTGACGGTGTAGCTTCGTCAACAGCAACCTCATACCCATAGCAAACATGGCATTATACATACCAATGTATGCTGTCTTCCCCGAGTAACATTTCTCAAACTTCCTCGATAGATGGATTGGTATGTTATCAGGAATTTGGAAATGGTCACAAAATTTGTTGAAAACATTGGGGGACATGGTAGGGCAGAAGTCATTTACCGTCCATATGAGCGGAAGAATGAAGGGCCTAGGACCATCGCCATCTACTCGGCGCACCTCTCCTTCGTCACCTTCCTCATCGTTCTCCTTTCCCCCCCCCCTCTTCATTCTTGTCAACCCCTGCCTTCCCCTCATCTTCTTCATACTCCTCTTCCTCCTCAGTAGGGGAGTGAGCAGATGGTTCCCTTTTTGGGGACCAGGAGACATCCTCCTTAGGCTTGTGCTTAGACAGATAGACTTCATCGTAACCCGCACCCTCACGGATTGACGATGATTGTTCACTCATTACTTCACTATCACCTGACATCTATTTACCTACAAGCGACAAATGTATTCTAAGAACCTATTCGATGGGTCTCTATATGTGTGACGACCAGCTAGAAAAATGGATAAATAAAAGGGAAGAAAGAAAAAGGGGAAGGAACTTACAATAAAAATGGACGTTCCCTAGGAACGACGGTTACTTCATAGAAGACGGAGTGAATGTAGAAGACGAATGTTGTTAGACGACAGACCGACATAGGTACTCTGAACTAAAAAATCTCAAGGAGTGGAGGCAAAGTAGAGAAAATGAATAAAGGAAAGGGGAGCATTATTTATAAAGCAAAGGGGCGCGACTTACGAAGCGACCCTCTGATTAGAAATGAGGCCAACTAGCGAGTGCCACATGTCACCTAGCATTTAAGCCTAAGGTTGCCTACGCCATTTAATGACACTCTCTCTAATGAAACACCTAATTAATAGTCATAAATACTCATATACTCCACGGCTTGTTAGCCAAGGCCGATAGTATCACGGAGTAGGGGGCAGCTAATAAGGATATTTTCGACAAAAATTTAATATCCATCATGCAAGGAAGCTGACGGTTACTATGGGTCCGTCGGCCCTATAGAAGTAAACAAAAGACCCAGAGTGACGACAGCAAGAGCGATGGCAGCAAGAGCAACGACCCTGATATGACAACCCAAAAGGGGCTTTAATAAACCGACAGAGAACCCTTGGATGGGGTGAAGAGTCCGACAGGGTGAATAGGCCAATGAGTCCAGTGTGGCTTGGCTTGGTTCCCCCGAATGCCTATACATGGAAACTTCTTGGGTGACATGCAAGATAAAGTCCATTACTCACCCATATCTCTCCCATATGGAAAGACATCCTACAATTTTGGAAACCCTAAATGCCAGATCCTCCCTGTAAGGAAAGATCCCTACTTTGGAGGGATTTTGATTCACCACTCACTGCAATATAAGCACCAGACCTCCACTTTTCTTAGGTACGTAGAAAATCCCTAACTCTCTCACTATAGAGTTCTTAGAGATTTCTCCTTTTCTAACTTGACCTTCAGAGGGTTCTTAGACGGTTCCACATCGGTGCCTTCTATTGGGTCCATTTGTTCTTATTACATAGGTACCCATTAGATTGATTTGGAGCCTACAACTCATTGACAATTTCAGCACATCATCAGTTTTAATACACAATTCTCACCAATTTAAAGTGTTAATTTATCTACTTTTCAAATCATCAATAGACACAAAAAAAAGTTCACGTTTAACAAAATTTGAGTTTTTTTTTTTCTTGGATTAAGAGTTTGAGTTTGATTTTAGAATTGATTTACTTTTTAATGACACTCTTATGGAGATAGTTTGCTTGAGATTAAAATTCTGTTTCAACTAAAGCCATGAGTATCATTTCCGTATATGTTTGCTACATTAGAGTTAGCCAAATTAGCAAAAGAAATTGAAAATTTGATACGTTCCACTTGAAAAAAATCCTACTTTCTGAAAACGCATTAGCAGTTTTGGTGGCTTCCTTATCATTTTTTTTTATATATATGTTTTGCCTCTAATCATATTATGGTATTCACTTTAATTAAAATTTTTTTTGTTGGAGTGGTTAAAGTTAGAAGGGAACTAAGCTGTACCTTAACTAGTGATTTATTAATATGAGAAAACAAGTTCAAATTAATCTATCAAACAAAAAAGATGAAAAGGACATTTTAAGTTAGAAAATAAGCTATATTAAAAGATGATTTGACTAGGTCAATAAATCAATGGGTTGATCCTAGACATTCCCTTTTCTCCATAGGATTGGGCCTTGATGGACGGTTCGGCTGGGCGTGCGCGCGCGCACACATATATATATATAAAGAGGATTTTCATCTTTCAACTAGATTTTTATGTAGTTCAAAGATTCTCTTATTCATGAAATGTATCTTTATTTAAAAATAGGGTTATAATTATCAAATAATAAATTTCATTTTGAATTAAAAAGAAAATTTCTAAAATTTAGGAATTTTTTCCCTTCACATTCAAAAAAGAAATTACATTTATTGCTTATCTCCAAAGTTTATCATTTTCATTTGTTTGAAAAATAAAAAAATATATTTATAAATTATAATAGATGTAAATTATTAACCTTTTTTTCCTTCACATTCAAAAAAGAAATTATAGTTATTGCGTGTCTCTATAGTTTATCATTTTTATTTGTTTGAAAAAAATATTTTTAAATTATAATAAATGCAAATTATTAACCTTTATTCAAAAAAATAGAGGAGCATTTAAGTATAAGCTCATGTGTATGCTCAGAGGCTAGTGTGTGTGTGTGTGTGTGTGTGTGTATATATATATTTTTTTTTTTTCATTTTTAACTGGACTACCATGGCAGCAAGTCCAAACTCCAAAAGCAGTGGGATGTAATGATTCAGCTTTGAGGATTAATTGTGTTCTTGACAATGTTTAAAATTTAGCTTATTTAATTTATTGATTAATTTATTTTAGTAGGTGTAATTTTTAAAGTATAAAATTTTCGTAGATATAATTTTTTTCAAATCTCACTTATTAAAACAGATCTCATACGAACATCATATTGTAAAAGTTGGGCTTAGAAATTATAGTTATGCCAAATGATTGAACTAAATTGCAACAATTTTAAAGTTGGGTTTAGAAGTTGTTGTTGTGCTAAATGGCTGAACCAAAATGTAACAATTTTCAGATAGAAAAAAACTTTAATGAATTATCTACAATTTTTTGTTATCAACTTTTCCTCTATAGCTTTATAATTTTTTTGGATAAACACAAATGCTTATTTGTGGATATCGACTTCTCTTTCTTTTTTATTTTTTCTCTTCAGTTTATGAATTGTCTACAACTTTTTTAATACACAATTATCAACAATTTAAAGTATTAATTTATCTACTTTTCAAATCTTCAATAGACACGCATGAAAAAGTTCAAGTTTTACAAAATTTGAGTTTTTTTTTTTTCTTCATGGATTAAGAGTTTGAGTTTGATTTTAGAATTGATTTAATTTTAATGACACTTGTGGGGACCCGAGGACCCGAGGATCATTAAACAATTGAAATAAAATCCCACTTAGGTCAGGGGCTGAGGACCCGAGGAGCTGTGAACAGTCATCGTAGGCATCCGCAAATATCCGGAAGCATTGAATGCTGGAGATAAGATCTCCTGACCACAATAAATAAGGATGCGACAGCTTTACTCTCAACATTAATGAGGAAGTGACCTGAACAGTGAAGAGGATCTCTAGATATTTTTACCACCATTATTCTCTGCAAAGGAGAGAACAGGTGTCGCCAAAGCAAAGAGGAAGAGGAACGAGATGAAGGGTTGGGATGATAAAAACAAAAGGTATAAAGAGGAGGAGAGATGAAAGAGAAGGGGGGGGGGGAAGAAAAAAACAGAAAAGTACAACCAAGAGAGTAGTGAGAGAAGAGTTAGAATTGGAAGAAACAGTGATGATAAGAGTCCTCGGGACCAGTATGTTTCTCTATTGTTTGTTTCCATCTCTACAAAACTTTATTGTCTTGGGCCAAGATTCCTAATGGGCCTCTGCTATTTGTAACTTGGACTTAGGACCATTAGGAAAATTTGGACCTTACAATTGGCACCGTCTGTGGGAACAACAAAGTAGAGCGTGCTGTCTGGAGGACAAATGGTAAGTGCAAATCAAGATAGGGAGGAGTCACTAGGTTCGCAGAACGAAAATCGCCGGAGGAATGGTACGCCAAGTGTGGTAGTGGAGTCACACCCAAGTGGACAAGCACGTAGGAGCCTATCATCTACTAGAGACCGAACTTCTCGTGATGATGAAATGCGAAGAATGCAGTCAGAGATAAAACGTTTACGGAGAAAGTTGAAACGAAAGCGGAAGGCTAGGCCAAGTTCCTCCTTTCCATGCATCGATAGTTCTGAGGCCGATGAGGAGGAAAGCAATGGCCGAGGATCTAAATCCTCCACGGATAAGTCATGCCCTAGTACAAGCACATCTGGCCGGGTTAAGGGTAAGGGGAATAAGCATGTCGAGAGGTGGTCATATCAGGGTACGGGGAATGATGCTATGAGCAAAGCCTTGAGGCAGATTTCCAAATCCCCATTCGCGAAATGGATAAACAGGGCAAAGTTGCCCCAAAGGTTTTCACAGCCCACTTTTGCCATTTCCAATGGTAGGACTGACCCCGTGGAACACGTAAGCCACTTTAACCAAAAGATGGCGGTTCACTCGCGCAATGAGGCGCTGATGTGTAAGGTATTCCCGTCCAGTTTGGGACCGGTGGCCATGAGGTGGTTTGACGCATTGAAAGAGGGATCATTAGGATCTTTTGAGGAATTAACAAAGGCGTTTGGCGCACGATTTATGACATGTAGCAGAGTACCTAAGCCTTTAGATGCTCTGTTGTCAATGGCCATGAAAGAAGGCGAGACCCTTAGGACGTATTCAGATAGGTATTGGGAGACATATAATGAGATCGATGGCGACGTGGAAGAGGTCGCGGTGAGGACATTCAAAGTGGGACTCCCGACTGAGCATGGCTTGAGAAAGTCCCTGGTGATGAAAACGGCGGTGAATATGCACCAACTCATGGATCGTATCGATAAGTATAAACGGGTAGAGGAAGATCAGATGCAAAGTAAGGGTAAGGCAAGAGTGTTTCCCGAGAAGAAGGATCCAAGGGGAGGGGGCTTCCAGGGTAACCAATCCAGGAGAGACTTTGTGGGTCATCCGCATGTACCTAGGACGCCAATGGTTAATGCCTTGTTCAAAGAGCTGGTGTATCAAATATTGGAGATAATACAGAACGAACCTTATTTTCGTTGGCCTAATAGGATGAATGGAGACTCGTCCCAGAGAAACCAGAACCTTCACTGTCATTACCACCAGGATAAAGGGCATACCACGGAACAGTGCAAGACGTTGCGTGATCATTAGAATCAATTGGCTAGAGCGGGAAAGATCAATCATTTCTTAGTACAGCCGGGAGGACAAGTGCAGCGTAACGGAGGGGCCCGAACCGATAATATTGCTCGGCCAGCTTTGGGAACAATCAATGTGATCCTGTCCAAGCCAATGGGAGAATGGGTATCCCCTTTCCGGGTCATGTCCGTGCAGAATAGTTTGGACGGTGGCGCCGAGTACTTGGATAACCACGTCAGTAAAAAGACAAAATTGGCCCCAATTCCCACCTTGGGATTCTCCGAGGAAGATAAAGAGGGAACCGTTCAGCCGCATGAAGATGCCTTGGTAGTTACCGTTAGAATCGGTGGATTTGATGTCAAGCGAGTCTTGGTGGATGAAGGGAGTGGGGCTGAGATCATGTATCTCAACCTGCTCAAGGGCATGGGATTGAAAGCCGACGACCTCAAGACATATGATTCTCTGCTAGTTGGCTTTGATGGCAAAACAGTAGTCCCATAAGGAACGATTAGTTTGCCCGTTCGGGTAGGAGACGAGAAGGTACAGGTTAATTTTATAGTCGCCAAGTCCTATTCGCCTTAAACTGCAATATTGGCTAGACCATGGCTTCACGCT
>JAVQMG010000115.1:11252500-11267500 GCA_032878915.1 Castanopsis chinensis | reverse complement strand
CTACATACCTTATTGTTGATGTGGCATTTAGTATGAAAAATGTTCTCCCTTTGTTGTTCCATGTCATCTTCTTTGACTTGGGCACTTAAAGCACGCCTAGCCACAAGTGACTCACCCTCCACTGGATACTCCACATCGTCGTCACAAGGATCCTCAAGTGATGGAATCTGATCATCATCTTCTTCGCTTTCAGTTTCCACCTCTCCATCATTACGTGCAATCATGGTCCTCTTATTTGGGTATTGTGAAGCAATATGACCTATTCCCAAATAACGAAAACACTTAATATCACGATTGCGAGTCTGGGATTCATTTTTACCTTTGTTGACACTAGGAGCTTCATCTCTCCTTTTTGGTGGTTCTGTTTTGGACTTCAAAATAGCCCCTTCGTCTTTCCTCCCATTTGACCTCCATGAAGCAGAGGCGCCGGATTTTGAAATGACCGAGTTCCTTTCCTTTTAAGCTGTCGTTCCACCTTTATTGCCATGTGCACCATGTCCTCCAACTCCACATAATGCTGGAACTCCACCACGTTGGCAATATCCCGATTCAGCCCATTCAGAAACCTTGCCATGGTAACTTCTCTATCCTCCTTTACATTTGCCCGAATCATGGCAATCTCCATCTCCTTGTGGTAGTCATCCACGCTTCTATAGCCTTGAGTAAGACTCTGTAATTTCTGATACAAGTCCCTATAGTAGTGACTAGGAACGAATCGCCTCCTCATGATGGCCTTCATTTCCTCCCAAGTCTCAATTGGTCTCTCATGGTTTCTCCTTCTGTTCATCACAAGTTGATCCCACCATATATGATGTGAACCCCAACCGACACGCTTTGAGACCCAACAACAATATTGGAATATTTACCCAGGAAAGCTAAAATTCAGATTGTTGGTTGAACCCTGACCCAACGCTTATAAGTGAAACGCGAACCAAAGGTATAAGCAACAAACCTTGACCCAATGATTATAAATGAATCACGAACCAAAGGTATAAAATTTGAACGCCACAAGGAAAAATCTCTGATAAGTTCACAGTTTTTTTGAAGAACCAAAAGAAGAGCAAAGCCTCACCTTTTCTGATTTTTATTCCATAATATCAAAAAAAACGTTTACAGACTTAAGGGCCTATTTAAAGGCTCCATAAAACTTGACAGACAAGAAAATATATTCTAAAATAATTCCTAATTGATACCTAACCATATCAGGAATCAAATTTGACCTAAAAGCATTAAATGCACCTAAAAACAAGGAAATAAACTACTTTAAACCTAAAAAACGTGCTAAATAAAAAAACCCTAAATTCAGGTAAATTTAGTCTGAAATAGCAACTCCAGAATAGGAAAAAAACCCCATTAACTGATATTGAGCTAAAAAGTCAATCAGCCATTAATCCACGCCATAAATCACTCCAAATTAAGCCAGATCAGCCCTCAATAGCTTGGATTAAATTTATTATGCCTTCATCTTCCTTTGGGCCAAGTTTGGAATGTCTTGCATTAGAATCAGCCCAAATATCTTGAATCAGCCCATTAAGTGCTTCCTTGATATTCTTGGATCTTGCTCTTGTAATAGGCCCAACTGGTACATGCAATGGATCCTTGAATGTTTGTTGGTTCTCATCAATATAATAGCATAGTCAGTAAACTCAAAGATTAACTCCACCTTCTTTTCCCACTCCAAGTATGCTTCTGGATCATTTTTCCCTTGGAACGCTGGTATCTTCATTTTTATATTTTCAAGGTTTCTGTCAGTCCCATCCTGCCATCTTAGACCTCTTCGAAAACCTCTACCACGCCTTTCTCCCCTTGGCACAAACCTGCCCTCATTGTTCATTTGAAGCTTGATCTTCTTCATCTTCAAACTCATCCTCGTGGTAGTCACCAGAATCATCCATGCGAGCACGCCTTTCTTGCCTTCTAGCATTAGGGCCTCTTTGGGGACGCTTCTCACGCAAAGCAGCAATAACTGTGTCTTGCCTATCCATCCGATCCCGAATCTTATTAAACACCACGTTCATACGTTCAAATTGTTGTTGCATAGCCTGCAAAATGATGGATGACTCCTCCCCTCCTTCCCTATTTGATGTTTCAACCCTGGAAGACATATTTTTTTGAAACAACAGAAAATTGTTAGAAAATAATTTCTCGCCACACTCCCTCACGTGTTTGCACTCAAATTATGTCACTCTCACTCGTGTTTCACTCTTAAAATGGCTTTTTCCCGATATTAGTCTCACACTCTCTGCCTTTTTCCACTCGTAGCTCCTCCTTTTCAGTTCTGCAGTAAACTAATAAACTTGATCAAGGAATTCGACTTGTAATGTTTAAACAAATACCAACAACAAAATATGACAGAAATACTAAATCAAAGGAAGTGGACAAAAGAAAAACAAAATTTTGGTCTGAGAGAATTGGAAGTACAAATGATTTTTTTTTTTTTTTCTTTTCTGATGACGTTTTCTTTTCTTCTTTTTTTTCCCCTTTTTTTTCCCCTTTTTTTTTCACGTTTTTTTTTTTTTTTTTTTTTTTTTTTTTGGGAGCTGGGTGCACAATTTTAACCTAGTGCACGAAAAAAAAATAATAAATAAATAATAACGATGAATGAAGAACACTAAAGGAGCAAGATACGATGATAACAGGAAACAAGAAAATAAAGGGATAGAAAACTGATTTGAGAACCTGTGCTCTGATACCAAATGATGCGAACCCCAATCGACACGCTTTGAGACCCAACAACAATATTGGAATATTTACCCAGGAATGCTAAAATTCAGATTTTTTATTGAACCCTGACCCAACGTTTATAAGTGAAACGCGAACCAAAGGTATAAGTAACAAACCTTGACCCAATGATTATAAATGAATCACGAACCGAAGGTATAAAGTTTGAACGCCACAAGGAAGAATCCCTGATAAGTTCACAGTTTTTTAAGAACCAAAGGAAGAGCAAAGCCTACCTTTTCTGATTTTTATTCAATCGTCTATCAAAAAAAGTTTACAGACTTAAGGGCCTATTTAAGGCTCCATAAAACTTGACAGACAAGAAAATATATTCTAGAATAATTCCTAATTGATGCCTAACCATATCAGGAATCAGATTTGACCTTAAAGCATTGAATGCACCTAAAAACAAGGAAATAAACCACTTAAACCTAAAAAAACGTGCTAAATAATAAAAACCCTAAATTCAGGTAAATTTAGTCTGAAACAACAGCTCCAGAATAGGAAAAAAACTCCATTAACTGATATTGAGCTAGAAAGTCAATCAGCCATTAATCCACGCCCTAAATCACTCCAAATTAAGCCAGATCATCCCTCAATAGCTTGGATTAAATTTATTATGCCTTCATCTTCCTTTGGGCCAAGTTTGGAATGTCTTGCGTTAGAATCAGCCCAAATCTCTTGAATCAGCCCATTAAGTGCTTCCTTGATATTCTTGGATCTTGCTCTTGTAATAAGCCCAACTGGTACATGCAATAGATCCTTGAATGTTTGTTGGTTCTCATCAATGGAAGCCTATATCGACGACATGGTTATAAAGAGTAAGAGGGTAGAGGACCACTTGGATGATTTGAGGGAAACTTTTGTAGTATTGAGAAAGCATCAGCTACGCCTGAATGCCTCTAAATGTTCTTGCGGTGTCAGTTCGGGAAAGTTCCTCAGGTATATGATTACGCATCGAGGGATTGAAGTTAACCCTGACCAGATCAAGGCCATTATGAGCTTGCATCCACCCCGGAATCCCAAAGAGGTCCAGAAGTTGACCGGGATGCCAGCAGCACTAAATAGGTTCATTTCTAGATCCGCGGATAGATGCAGGCCGTTTTATCAACTCTTGCACAAGTGGAAAGACTTTCAGTGGACGGATGATTGTGTCCGTGCCTTTGCCGACTTGAAGCAATATCTTGCTAGCCCGCCAATATTGTCTCAACCCGAGAAGGGGGAGGTGTTATATGCCTACTTGGCAGTCACGAAGTACGCCGTCAGCTTAGTCTTGGTGCGCAATGCGGATGGAGCTCAAAAACCAGTGTATTATATTAGTAAGTCCTTGCAGCCAGCAGAGATGCACTACTTGCCCTTGGAGAAAGCGATTTTAGCTGTTGTACATGCTACAAGAAAACTCCCCCATTATTTTCAAGCTCATACCGTGATTGTGCTCACTCAACTACTGTTGCAAGCTCTTATGAGAAAGTTAGACTACACGGGTCGAGTCGCCAAATGGGGAATAAGATTGGGGGCGTATGACGTCAAGTATATGCCTCGCACTGTTATCAAGGGCCAAGTCCTTACTGACTTCGTGGCTGAATTTATGGATGCGGGCCTACAGCCGGGGAGAATGGTCCTAACAGTTATGGCGGCAGAACCCAAACCAATTCCCCCGTGGGAAGTTTAAACTGATGGAGCCTCCAATCGAAAGGGTGCTGGTGTAGGTATTGTGATGATCACCCCTGAAAAATTGGTTATGGAAAGGTCATTAAGGATAGGGTTCGTAGCAACTAATAACGAGGCTGAGTACGAGGCCATCTTAGCCGGTGCTCAACTAGCCAAACACTTGGGAGCCGAGGTGGTGAAGTTCTTTTGCGACTCCCGGTTGATCGTCGGGCACATCAATGGAGATTTTGAGGCTCGGGATGAAAGAATGCAAAAATATCTTGAGAAGGTGAAGGCTGTGTTGTGCTTGTTTGAAACTGTTTCGGTCGAGCAAATCCCTCGAGGGCAGAATGCCCACGCCGATTCGCTGGCCATGTTGGCCACATCTTCGGGGTCCAAGCTTCCTCGGGTGGTCTTGGTGGAAGATATGATGACCTCCAGCCTAGCTGTACCCCGGCTGTGGGAGTTCAACATGTTCGCGCGGGACCAAGTTGGATGGATCCCATTGTGACTTACTTGAAGCAAGGAGTGCTGCCCGAAGACAAAGTGGAGGCGAAAAAGGTGAGACGGGCTACTCCTCGATACTGGTTGTCCGAGGAACAGAAGTTGTATAAACGCTCATATTCGGGACCGTACCTTCTGTGGGTGCACCCGGAGGCCATTGAATCCATCTTAGAAGAATTACATGAGGGCATGTGTGGAAGCCATACTGGGGGAAGATCCTTAGCTCACCGGGCTTTGACCCAGGGATACTGGTGGCCGAATATGTAGAAAACCTCCCAGGACTACGTAAAAAAATGTGACCAATGCCAGCGGTATGCCCCGAACATGCATCAACTAGGTGGGGTTTTGAACCCACTTTCCAGTCCATGGCCTTTCGCTCAATGGGGTTTGGATATCGTGGGGCCTTTTCCTCGGGCGACCGGGAACCGAAGATGGCTCCTCGTCGGGACGAATTATTTTACCAAGTGGGTGGAGGCAGAGCCACTGGCCAATATCAGAGATGTGGATGCAAAAAAATTTGTGTGGAAGAACATAGTGACCAGGTTTGGGATCCCACACACGTTGATATCGGATAACGGACTTCAGTTCGACAGCAAAGCCTTCCGAAGATACTGTGGGACAATAGGTATCAGGAACGGGTATTCAACGCCGGCATACCCGCAAGGGAACGGTCAGGCAGAGGCTACTAACAAGGTCATCCTGGCCAGAATAAAGAAAAGACTGGACGATGCTAAAGGCAAGTGGGTGGAAGAATTGCATCATGTGCTGTGGACTTATCGCACCACACCTCGGAGGTCAACGGGGGAGACCCCTTTTTCGATGACTTATGGAATGGAGGCAGTTATCCCCTTGGAGTCCGTCCTGCCAACGTTAAAGTCAGAGCAGTATGGTGAGGAACAGAATAACATTTTATTGCGGGACAGCCTGGACACCATCCAAGAGAGGAGAGAAATAGCCAGTGTGAGGCTGGCCAAGTATCAGCAGAAGCTTAAACAAACATACGATAAGGGAGTGAAGCCCAGACCCTTAGTGCCCGAGGACCTGGTATTAAAGAAAGTTGTTGGGACAGCAAAAAACCCAGCATGGGGAAAGCTAGGGCCAAATTGGGAGGGACCCTACAGAATTACGTCAGTCGCCGGCATCAGGGCTTACCGCCTAGAAGATCTAGATGAGAAAGTAGTACCTCGTCCATGGAATGTAAATAACTTACGGCGTTATTACTACTAGTAATGAAAAATGGGCTGTTTTTGTCAAAAAGGATGCATATTGTTTACTTTTTATTCGTGTTTGTGCGATGGGTAACAAAATTCTTTAAGTGTTAAGCTGAACCTAGGACTTGCCTGGCTCCTCGAGTCACAAGCCTAGGGAAAATTAACATCGAGGCAAAATTCTTTGAGTGTTAAACTGAACCTAGGACTTGCCTTGCTCCTCGGGTCACAAGTCTAGGGAAAATTAACATCGTGGCAAAATTCTTTGAGTGTTAAACTGAACCTAGGACTTGCCTGGCTCCTCGAGTCACAAGCCTAGGGAAAATTAACATGATGAGAACCAACAAGCATTCAAGGATCTATTGCATGTACCAGTTGGGCCTATTACAAGAGCAAGATCCAAGAATATCAAGGAAGCACTTAATGGGCTAATTCAAGAGATTTGGGCTGATTCTAACGCATGACATTCCAAAGTTGGCCCAAAGGAAGATGAAGGCATAATAAATTTAATCCAAGCTATTGAGGGCTGATCTGGCTTAATTTGGAGTGATTTAGGGCGTGGATTAATGGCTGATTGACTTTCTAGCTCAATATCTGTTAATGGAGTTTTTTTCCTATTCTGGAGCTGCTGTTTCAGACTAAATTTACCTGAATTTAGGGTTTTTATTATTTAGCACGTTTTTTTAGGTTTAAGTGGTTTATTTCCTTGTTTTTAAGTGCATTTAATGCTTTTAGGTCAAATCTGATTCCTGATATGGTTAGGTATTAATTAGGAGTTATTTTAAAATATATTTTCTTGTCTGTCAAGTTTTATGGAGCCTTTAAACAGACCCTTAAGTCTGTAAACGTTTTTTTTTTCCATATATTATTGAATAAAAAATCAAAAAAGGTGAGACTTTGCTCTTCTTTTGGTTCTTAAAAAAACTGTGAACTTATCAGGGATTCTTCCTTGTGGCGTTCAAACTTTATACCTTCTGTTCGTGATTCATTTATAATCATTGGGTCAGGGTTCAATAAAAAATCTGAATTTTAGCATTCCTGGGTAAATATTCCAATATTGTTGTTGGGTCTCAAAGCGTGTCAATTGGGGTTCGCATCATAACATCGTGGCAAAATTCTTTGAGTGTTAAACTGAACCTAGGACTTGCCTGGCTCCTCGGGTCACAAGCCTAGGGAAAATTAACATCGCGGCAAGATTCTTTGAGTGTTAAACTGAACCTAGGACTTGCCTGACTCCTCGGGTCACAAGCCTAGGAAAATTAACATCGTGGCAAAATTCTTTGAGTGTTAAACTGAACTTAGGACTGGCCTGGCTCCTCGAGTCACAAGCCTAGGGAAAATTAACATCGTGGCAAAATTCTTTAAGTGTTAAACTGAACTTATGACTTGCCTGGCTCCTCGGGTCACAAGCCTAGGGAAAATTAATATCATGGCAAAATTCTTTAAGTGTTAAGCTGATCCAAGGACTTGCTTGGCTCCTCGGGTCACAAGCCTAGGAAAAAGTTGACAACCCGACGAGGTTCTTTAGGCCTTAAAGCCAAACCAAAGACCTACTTGGCTTCTCAGGCCTCAAATTTAAGGGAAATTAGAGCGACCACGGAATGGTCTAAGTAATATGTTAAATTTGGAGCAAACACAATTTAAGTTCAATAGTAATGATGAAATCAAATTTTGAAGGATGATACGAGTCATCAACGTTATGAGCATCAGTATTGCAAGTTATATAAACAAGGACTTGAACACAGAAATAAATTTACGCGAACCAGATAAGGGCTGTAATAAAGGAAAAGATAGTGACATTCAAGGGCAGTTATAAGAATATGAAGCAAATAACCACTATAGATAAACGGAAATATTATTAAGGCTAAGTATCTAAGTTCGTGGAGTACAACTGATGCCAATCTGTGGCTTCTCCTTCGAAACAAAATTAAAGACAAAACGCCTGCCTTAGTACAAGATATTACTAACACCTAGGACGAGCCTTTCAAACAGTGAAATATTGGTCGTCGTGTTCCCTCGCTTCCTTCTCTTTCAGCTTATCTTTTTTCTTCCTCTTTGTTAGTGCGACCTCGGCCTCCTCTTCCTCGTCCTCCACGGCAATCACGATGGACTAGGGCGGGGGGGCTTGATCTTTACTTTGGCCTTTCGGAGAGGTAGGCTGAGGATTTTGTTCTGAAGACAAAGATGGAGGGGAACGAATGGGGCTAGGGTCCACAGGAGGCATGGGGGGAGGAGGCGCCAGTAACAACGCAGGAGGATAAAGTACGCTGTTTGGGTCACGAAGCCCCGAATCAGCAGAAACTCCCGCTGCGTCTAAGGCGTACCCCCAAACCTCCGAGCAAAAAGTTCGGGTAACACCCCGAAGTTGGGCTGTAAGGCTCTCTGCAGCTTTATTCATCCCAGCGTCATAAGCAGCTTGTTCTGCCTCGGCTTTCTCTTGTTCCATAGCCTCCAACCTTTTGTGCACTTGCTTGAGCTCAACAACCGTCAACGCGAGGCGGTTTTGAGCATTCTTCTGCGCTTCTAAGGCCACGGCGGCTTGTTTCTCAAAGCTCTCGAGGGCAGATTCAGCATTTTTATGTGCTTTCTCTGCCTCGGAAAGCTTGCCCATAACGTCCTTCAGCTTCTGCTCGGCCTCGGATTGAGCCTTGACAGCAACCTCGGTGTTATGTTCAGCTTTTCGGGTCAAATCTAGATAGTGATCGACCCACTCTTCAGCCATGAAGGACGCTTGGACGGCCTATAAAGAGCACGAGTTAAAAATGAATGGGCAAATGGCAGTTGCGTAACAAGGGAATGTTTGAGTAAGGGAGGAAGGGTATAATACCTTTGCTAAGTCTTGCTTCAGCGACAGAAAGACCTCCCTCTTCCGGAGAGATCGCAGCTCTGCCATATCCTCGGGAAGGCATAAAGCCTTCTCCAGACACTCGGCAACCAACCTTGTGCTCCCTTTTTGCGGGTCTCTGAGGTTAGCGTCGTCGAGGACAGGGCTACCTGAGCTAAGTGCGAAAGTGGGACGCCAGACAGAAGGTCTTTTTGTTTGATCAACTCCCATCTCCTTGGACGTCCCTACGTGGGTTGATTTTTTAGAATGGCTTTTGCCCGATCGGGCCTCCTTGGCGGGAGGTTCGGTCACTTCCCCCTCCTCGGGCACGGTGGAGTGTTTGCTGCCTTGTCCCTTTTTCCTCTTCTTCTCAGCACCATCAGCATGTACCGATTAAGAAATTGCAGGTGTGATGGGCCGAGGAGGAACAGTAACCGCTTGGGTTGAACCCCCAGCATGGGATTGTAGTAGGGCGAGCAAGTCCGGCTCTTTTTCCTGATGGCTCATTGTGCCAGAAGATGACGGCACTGAAGTGCTGGGTGCGTCGGGTCGGTAGAAGACCTCGAAGTCCTTGTCATGTACCACAACCTGCGGAGGTGCAGGTGACTCCTCCCTAACTCTCTCTTCGGCAGCAGCAGTAGATACCCTAGGATGGATGAGTTGAGCCGTCAGGGATGCCGAGAGCTGGGCATCTTGCACACCAGAGGGGGGAGGAGTGTCCAGCAAAAATCCCGGCACGACGACGTCTATTTTTGCCAGACGAAGATCTTTGGCCCTAATGATGTTCTTCGGGCTTTGGAAGCACTTTGTGGATGGCTTGTAGCCGAGGATCACGTGAGCTGCTCTCAACTGTCCGTCCGTGTGGAGAAAAATCTCTGATCGGAGAAGGCGGTTCAAGTCCTCAAAGTTCACTAAGTGTTTGGCGGGTGCGGTGTGATACTCGTCTGTCATGAAGAGCAAGCTTAGTCAGTGAGAAAGCTAGTGGGGATATGCAAAAAAAAAGTGGAAAAAGGAAAAACCTAACGATTTAGTTTCTGCACTGTCGGGAGTACTACCTGGTTCCCCCTCTTTAGTGGGGCAGTGCAACCCGTCGTGCCAATTCCCGGACACGATGAGAAAGTCTTCATCCATGCCCTTGCTTGAATCGGGTAAACAGGAAATTAACCTAACCGAAGGGACCCTACATTTCATGTAGAATTTGGTTTTTTCCCCCTTTTGGCATCTATATATCCAATTGACATCGTGCCATGTCAAGTTGGTCCCCATTTTTCGGTTTAAAGCATCTACACATCCTAAAATCCTAAGGACGTTATTAGAGCATTGATAGGGGGTCAATCTAAAATTTAGGAGAAAATCTCGGGTTACTCTACCCATAGGAATTTCCATCCCACCCTCGATGAAAGCGATCATCGGGATTACTACTGACCCGGGGGGTTGGGTTGATATTAGCCATTCCCCCTCCTCACAGTGTTTGATGTTAACATCATCGGGAATCCTATATTGGGCTTTAAATTTGGTCTTGGCCTCGTCAGTATCGACTAGCTTAGCGTATCTACCCATCGAATCGTATGAGAAATAAAAATTAACAGCAATAAAATGAGCGACAAGGGCAAGCTAGTGAAAAAGCTAACACACCTCTTAGAAACTCTCAATTCGCTCCTCGGGAGTTCTTTTCTTCAGAATGTAAAAATGAACCTCAGCCAGCCTAAAGTCATGTATATATAGTGGTAAAAAAGGTGCGCGCGAATTTTCCCGCTCAGTAAAAGTAAATCAGCATCGTACGTTTTCCATCACACCGTAGAACGTGGGCAGACATGGAGCCGCCTGACACCATAAACGGCGAATTGCGAATACCGAAGTGTCAGGGACGTGCTTTAGTATTCGAAAAGACACCCCCACGTGGGAAGTTGACGGGAACGACATAATCGGTTTAGATGAATTAAAACTTATCCTTTGATCTGGAATCAATAGTATAAGTTTTAAGGGGCTATTGTGGGGACCCGAGGACCCGAGGATCATTAAACAATTGAAATAAAATCCCGCTTAGGTCGGGGGCCAAGGACCCGAGGAGCTGTGAACAGTCATCATAGGCATCTGCAAATATCCTGAAGCATTGAATGTTGGAGATAAGATCTCCTGACCACAATAAATAAGGATGCGACAGCTTTACTCTCAACATTAATGAGGAAGTGACCTGAACAGTGAAGAGGATCTCCAGATATTTTTACCACCATTATTCTCTACAAAGGAGAGAACAGGTGTTGCCAAAGCAAAGAGGAAGAGGAACGAGATGAAGGGTTGGGATGATAAAAACAAAAGGTATAAATAGGAGGAGAGATGAAAGAGAAGGGGGGGGGGGGGAAGAAAAAAACAGAAAAGTACAACCAAGAGAGTAGTGAGAGAAGAGTTAGAATTGGAAGAAACAGTGATGATAAGAGTCCTCGAGGCCAGTATGTTTCTCTGTTGTTTGTTTCCATCTCTACAAAACTTTATTGTCTTGGGCCAAGATTCCTAATGGGCCTTTGCTATTTGTAACTTGGACTTAAGACCATTAGGAAAATTTGGACCTTACAACACTCTTATGGAGTAGTTTGCTTGAGATTAAAATTCTATTTCAACTAAAACCATGAGTATCGTTTCCGTATATATTTGATACATTAGAGCTAGACAAATTAGCAAAAGAAATTGAAAATTTGACATGTTCCACTTGAAAAAAAATCCTACTTTCCGAAAACGCATTAGCAGGACTGGTGGCTTCTTTATTATTATTATTATTATTATTATTATTATTATTATTATTATTATTATTATTGTTCTGCCTCTAATCATACTATGGTATTCATTGTAATTAAAATCTTTTTTGTTTGAGATAGTTATAATCTTGTAGCTCGAACCCTTTCTCCTTAGATCCTAAGCACTTTGTGCATGGGGAGGTGCCAATCCAGCTACAAAATCCTCGATATTCACTTCAATTAAAATCATTTTTATGTTATAGATTATCTTGAATCTTTGAAGCCCAAGCTATGAAGTTTCAATATCTTAAAACTGTACCCTTCAACTAAAACCATATGTATCGTTTCCGTATATATTTGATACATTAGAGCTAGACAACTTAGCAAAAGAAATTGAAAATTTGATAGGTTCCACTTGAAAAAAATCCTACTTTCCGAAAACGCATTAGCAGGACTGGTGGCTTCCTTATCATTTTTTTTTTTAATTTTTTTTTTATTTTTAATGTTCTGCCTCTAATCATATTATGGTATTCACTTTAATTAAAATCTTTTTTGTTTGAGATAGTTATAATCTCATAGCTCGAACTCTTTCCTCTTAGATCCTAAGCACTTTGTGCATGGTGAGGTGCCAATCCAGCTGTAATGCCCTTGGTATTCACTTCAATTAAAATCATTTTTATGTTATAGATTATCTTGAATCTTTGAAGCCCAAGCTATGAAGTTTCAATATCTTAAAACTGTACCCTTCAACATGTTCATTAGAGTTCAAAGGCCACATGAATGCTATTACATGATTATATCTATTACATCAAAATATTATATCTGACGATGCATAAAAATCAATAAGCTGAAAGGTTCTGGGTTACAGTGATGACTTAATGACCTGAAAAGAAAAAAAGGACTATCAAGGGTGATCAGTGTAACCCGGCCAAGGACCCTCTAACGGTTAAGTTAGTTTTCTCTCTAGAACACAAGGATGAGAAACTGTGAATAGTAAAACTTACTTTCGTTGGATGAGGCTTGAACCTTTAATAGAGTGTTAGAAGTGGGTCTACTTATTCGGTTCTACTATCATCATGGGAGATGTGTGGAGTTAATGGAGAAAATGGAGTGAATTTCGAGGAATCCTCCCCACGTTTTGGAATGACAAATTGTGATTTGATTGGGTAGATATTTTAGAGAATTTTCTCTGGAATTTATCAAGTGTCGTATGGTTGTCCATACCCCTGTGAGCTATAGATGACCATCTCTGGTCGTCCATACACTTATTAACCATGGACGGCCATCCTACTTTGGATGGTTCCAACATTTTATGGAGGGATCTTATTCATGCTTGAGGTGCTTTTATTGGGCTTCTTTTTCTTGTAAAACCCTCTAGACGTGATTTGGTCATGGATGACCATCATGGGCGAACTAGACTTGGTTTGGATCCTATTGGTTGCCCCCTTGTCCTTGTGTTGTCCATACCGCTGTTGCTTTCATGTGTGGTGACTCTTTATTGGTTGAAAGATTGTCCAAGTGGCGTGCCAAGGTGGTTCAGGATCATGTGCTCTAGATTTTGACACGTGGCCCAATCTTAAAGGTTTACAGGTCGTGTCATTTTATTTTTTTGAAATATTGCCATGTGGCACACTCTGGTTGGTTCATGTCATTTCAGTGTCCTACCTTGCTGCCTATAAATAGGGACATTCCTCTCCTACCCTCTCACATTTCCTACATTTTCTTCTCTGACATCAGTCGTCCTACGTGTTTTCTAGGAGTTTCTTTCCATCCTTAGTCATCTTTGTCTACAATTAGGTATTCTCCTTCTCTCATTTATAGGTTTTCTTCTTTAGCATTCTTTACAAATGACTGAGATTGTAGTGTCCTCAACTAGTGATAGGGATAGGAGAGAGATAGACGAGTATCATGACGAGATTAGCAGTAGTGGTAACAGTGGTGAGGGTAGTAGTAGCGAAGGTAGTTCTTCAGACGAGCACCTAGCAGTGGTGAGGGTAGTAGTAGCGAAGGTAGTTCTTCAGACGAGCAGTACTTGTTTGGGGTTCCTCGGGTTCCTTTAGAGGTTTTCTAGGAAGAGTTAAGACGGAGGATGACATCAAGGTCGTCTGCTGGTTCGTCCACCAGTGTTTAAGTGTCCACCCCTTCTCCAAGTGAGGAGGAGGAGGACATTCTATATAGTTGTGCTATAGGCATCCCTCCAGAATAGACAAGAAAAAACTTAACTCTCTTAGGGGTATATACCAAATCACAGACAACCTTAACCCTTCTCTAGCAGTCCTTGGTGAGTGGTGCTGTACTCCCAACCTAGGAGTTGGCATATATGAGGCCTACCTATTAGGGGATCTTAGGTTACCTCTTAATGGATTTTCTAGGGAGATCCTCCATAGGTTGGGTATAGATATAAACCAACTTAACCCCAATGCATGGAGGATTATTGTATCCATGCAGGTGTTATGGAGATAGGCTTTTGATGGGAGCCTTCCTCTTACTATAGACGAGTTCCTATAGTACTATAAGCTTTCTGAAATAAGTCAATCCTTAGGTTTCTACCAATTTTCTGCTAGGGGTTCTAGCTGTAGGTTGATTACGTCTCTGCCCTTATCTGATAAGAGATGGACGACAGAGTTTTTCTCCGTCATAGGATTTTGGGCAAGGAACCCTGTTGAGGTAGGTGGGGACCCATTCCCTCTCTATGCAGGTGAGATGGGTTACCTACGTCTAGAGGGTACGTTATTTTTCATTGATCATCTTACTTCTTTTGTTATGTTTTCCTAACTCTTTTTTATTTTATTTTTATTTTATAGCTATAAGACGACTCTCTTATAACTTTCGGTTCAGATGTCCCATTGAGATGATTCAAGTTGGGCTGGAAAGATAACTTAAAGGGTTACAATTTTGTAGTTCACCAAAATTCTGAATTCTGAAGTTAAATGGGCCGACAACGTTGGTTAAGCGAAGCCTAAAAACTTGAGATTTTCTCTAAATGGGAATTCAACTTGTAATAGAATTCCTTAACCTATTTAAAGGCTCCTTAGGGAAGAATTCACTGGAATAACTATGGTAAAAAATGACAATAATGAGTTAATTCCAACTCCTGTCACCATTGATTGGCGCATGTGTATTGATTATAGAAAATTGAATGCAATCACTAGGAAAAATTACTTCCCTTTACCTTTCTTCGATCAAGTTTTAGAGAGAGTAGCGAGTCATGAGTGCTATTGCTTTTTAGATGGATATTTTGGGTATTATCAAATTGAAATTGCACTTGAAGATCACGAGAAGACCACATTTACTTGTCTTTCTGGTACTTTTGCATTTAGGAGGATGCCATTTGGTTAATGTAATGCACTTGCCACTTTTC
>JAVQMG010000115.1:11235000-11245000 GCA_032878915.1 Castanopsis chinensis | reverse complement strand
TCTCACAAGCATCTTCAAGTGATGGAATCTGATCATCATCTTCTTCGCTTTCAGTTTCCACCTCTCCATCATTACGTGCAATCATGGTCCTCTT
This sequence comes from Castanopsis chinensis, assembly GCA_032878915.1. Classification (NCBI taxonomy): domain Eukaryota; kingdom Viridiplantae; phylum Streptophyta; class Magnoliopsida; order Fagales; family Fagaceae; genus Castanopsis; species Castanopsis chinensis. The sequence goes on along the minus strand of JAVQMG010000115.1, from coordinate 11,244,906 downwards.
ATTTGGGCACTTCTTCTTTCCTTCCATTTGACCTCCATGAAGCAGAGGTGCCCGGATTTTGAAATGACCGAGTTCCTTTCCTTTTAAGATGTCGTTCCACCTTTATTTTCATGTGCACCATGTCCTCCAACTCCACGTAGTGCTGCAATTCCACCACTTTGGTAATGTCCTGATTCAGCCCATTCAGAAACCTTGCCATGGTAGCTTCTCTATCCTCCTCTACATTTGCCCAAATCATGGCAATCTCCATCTCCTTGTGGTAGTTGTCCACGCTCCTATAGCCTTGAGTAAGACTCTGTAAATTCTGATACAAGTCCCTATAGTGGTGACTAGGAACAAACCGCCTCCTCATACCTTCATTTCCTCCCAAGTCTCAATTGGTCTCTCATGGTTTCTCCTTCTGTTCATCACAAGTTGATCCCACCATATAATAGCATAGTCAGTAAACTCAATGGCAGCGAGTTTTACCTTTTTTTCCTTGGAGTAGTTGTGGCACTCAAAGATTAACTCCACCTTCTTCTCCCACTCCAAGTATGCTTCTGGATCATTTTTCCCTTGGAACGTTGGTATCTTCTTTTTTATATATCCTAGGTTTCTGTCACTCCCATTCTGCCATCTTAGATCTCTTCAGAAACCTCTACCACGCCTTTCTCCCATTGGCACAAACCTGCCCTCATTGTTCAATGAGCATTGATCTTCTTCATCTTCAAACTCATCCTCGTGGTAGTCATCAGAATCATCCATGCGAGCACGCCTTTCTTGCCTCTTTGGGGACGCTCCATGCGAGCACGCATTAGGGCCTCTTTGGGGACGCTTCTCTCGCAAAGCAGCAATAACAGTGTCTTGCCTATCCATCCGATCCCGAATCTCATTAAACACCACGTTCATACGTTCAAATTGTTGTTACATAGCCTGCAAAATGATGGATGACTCCTCTCCTTGATGAGAACCAACAAACATTCAAGAATCTATTGCATGTACCGGTTGGGCCTATTACAAGAGCAAGATCCATGAATATCAAGGAAGCACTTAATGGGCTGATTCAAGAGATTTGGGCTGATTCTAACGCAAGACATTCCAAACTTGGCCCAAAGGATGATGAAGGCATAATAAATTTAATCCAAGCTATTGAGGGCTGATCTGGAGTGGATTAATGGCTGATTGACTTTCTAGCTCAATATCAGTTAATAGAGTTTTTTTCCTATTCTGGAGCTGCTGTTTCAGACTAAATTTACCTGAATTTAGGGTTTTTATTATTTAGCACGTTTTTTTAGGTTTAAGTGGTTTATTTTCTTGTTTTTAGGTGCATTTAATGCTTTTAGGTCAAATCTGATTCCTGATATGGTTAGGTATCAATTAGGAATTATTTTAGAATATATTTTCTTGTCTGTCAAGTTTTATGGAGTCTTTAAATAGGCCCTTAAGTCTGTAAACGTTTTTTGATATATTATTGAATAAAAAATCAGAAAATGTGAGGCTTTGCTCTTCTTTTGGTTCTTAGAAAAACTGTGAACTTATCAGGGATTCTTCCTTGTGGCGTTCAAACTGGTTCGTGATTCATTTATAATCATTGGGTCAAGTTTTGTTACTTATACCTTTGGTTCGCGTTTCACTTATAAACGTTGGGTCAGGGTTCAATAAAAAAATCTGAATTTTAGCATTCCTGGGTAAATATTCCAATATTGTTGTTGGGTCTCAAAGCGTGTCGATTGGGGTTCGCATCAGGGAGTGTTGTGAGGAATTATTTCTAACAATTTTCTGTAGTTTCAAAAGTATGTCTTCCAAAGCCGAAACATCAAACAGGGAAGGAGGGGAGGAGTCGTCTATCATTTTGCCGCCTATACAACAACAATTTACAGACATGAACATGGTATTTAATGAGATTCGGGATCGTATAGACAAAGCAAGACATTACTACTTTGCGTGAGGAGCGTCCCCAAAGAGGCCTTAATGCTAGGCAGGAAAGGTGTGTGCACATGGATGATTTTGATGACTACCACGAGGATGAGTTTGAAGATGAAGATGATCAAGCTTCATTGAAAAATGAGGGCAGGTTTGTGCCAAGGGGAGAAATGCATGGTAGAGGTTTCTAAAGAGATCCAAGATGATAGGATGGGACTGACAGAAACCTAGGAAACATAAAAATAAAGATACCAACGTTCCAAAGGAAAAATGATCCAGAAGCATACTTAGAGTGGGAGAAGAAGATGGAATTAATCTTTGAGCACGACAACTACTCCGAGGAGAAAAAGGTAAAACTCGCTGCCATTGAGGTTACTGACTATGCTATTATATGGTGGGATTAACTTGTGATGAACAGAAGGAGAAACCATGAGAGATCAATTGAGACTTGGGAGGAAATGAAGGCCATCATGAGAAGGCAATTTATTCTTAGTCACTACTATAAAGACTTATATCAGAAATTACAGAGTCTTACTCAAGGCTATAGGAGCATGGATGACTACCACTAAGAGATGGAGATTGCCATGATTCGGGCAAATGTAAAGGAGGATAGAGAAAAAAATGGGCTGAATTGGGACATTGCCAACATGGTGGAGTTCCAGCACTACGTGGAGTTGGAGGACATGGTGCACACGGCAATAAAGGTGGAACGACAGCTTAAAAGGAAAGGAACTTGGTCATTTCAAAATCTTGGCTCCTCTGCTTCATGAAGGTCAAATGGTAGGAAAGACGAAGGGGCTATTTTTAGGTCCGAAATTGAACCATCAAAAAGGAGAGATGAAGCTCCTAGTGTCAACAAAGGTAAAAATGAATCACAAACTCGTAATCGTGATATTAAGTGTTTTCGTTGTTTGGGAGTTGGTCATATATCTTCACAATACGCAAATAAGAGGACCAGGATCGCACGTATTGATGGAGAGGTGGAAATTGAAAGCGAGGGAGATGATGAACAGATTCCATCACTTGAGGATGCTTGTGACGATGATGTGGGGTATCCAGTGGAGGATGAGTCACTTGTGGCTAGGCATGCTTTAAGTGTCCAAGTCAAAGAAGTCATAGAACAACAATGAGAAAACATTTTTCACACTAGATGCCACATCAACAAGGTATGCAATATGATTATAGATGGGGGGAGCTGTACTAATGTGGCTAGCACTACTTCAGTTGAAAAATTGAATTTACCAACCTTGAAACACCCTAGACCATATAAGTAGCAGTGGTTGAATGATTATGGAGAGGTTAAGGTAAATAAGCAAATACTGGTTTCTTTTTCAATTGGGAGGTACACGGATGAACTACTTTGTGATATTGTTCCAATGCATGCGAGTCACATTTTGTTGGGCATGCCATGGCAGTTCGACAGGAAAGTCAATCATGACGGGTTCAAGAATAGGTACTTTTTAAAAAAAATAACAAAACCTACTCTTGTACCATTAACTCCAAGACAAGTGTATGAAGATCAAATGAAACTGAAAAGAGAGATTGACTTGAAGAAAAATTGTGAGACTAAAAGTTCAAAAAAAAGATGATGAGAAAGAGAGTGCAAGAAAAAAAAAAAAAAAAAAGAGTGAGCAGAAAAAAGAGAGTGAAAAGACAATTGAGGGTGAAAAAAATGAGAGGAAAACAAAAAAACGAGGGAGTTTTTATACTAAGGCAAGTGATGTCAAGAGTGTTTTTCATACAAACAAGCCTATATTTGTACTCTTGTACAAAGAGGTATGTTTTAATACTAACGAGCTTGACGAATTTTTGTCTACTGTTGTTGTCTCTTTATTGCAGGAATATGAGGGCGTGTTTCATAATGAAGTTCCAAGTGGATTGCCATTAGAGGAATAGAGCATCAAATTGATTTTGTGCCAGGTGCGACAATTCCTAACCGACCAGCCTATAGCAGTAATTCGGAGGGGACAAAGGAACTTCAAATGCAAGTTGGGGAGTTGTTGACCAAAGCACATGTGAGAGAGAGCATGAGTCCGTGTGCGGTGCTAGTGCTGCTTGTGCCTAAGAAGGATGGAACTTGGAGAATGTGTGTTGCTTGCAGGGCTATCAACAATATTACGGTAAAGTATAGACATCTCATCCCTAAGCTAGATGACATGTTGGATGAATTGCATGGATCATGTGTGTTCATAAAAATTGATTTGAAAAGTGTGTATTATCAAATTTAGATGAAAGAGGTTGATGAATTGAAAACTATCTTTAAAACTAAATATGGATTGTATGAGTAGTTGGTAATGCCTTTTGGTCTAACCAATGCACCAAATACATTCATGAGGTTAATGAACCATGCATTCCGAGCATTTATAGGTAGATTTGTTGTGGTCTATTTTGATGATATTTTGGTGTATAGCAAGAACTTAGATGAGCATATTAATCATTTACATTGTGTGCTTGCTGTTTTGAGAAAAGAAAAACTATATGTCAATTTAAAGAAATGTTTCTTTTGCATGGACAAAGTTGTGTTTCTTGGTTATGTTGTTAGCGCGAAAAGAATTGAGGTGGATGAAGAAAAAGGTGAAGGCTATCAAAGAATGGGTCACACCTAAGTCAATCACTAAAGTAAGAAGTTTTCATGGTTTGACTAATTTTTATCGCCGATTTGTTAAAGATTTCAGTACACTAGCCGCACTACTCACTGAAATTGTTAAAAAAATCTGTGGGATTTAAATAGGGTAGTGAGCAAGACCGTGCATTTATGAAATTAAAGACATATGTGGTGCTCGTTTATTAGCATTACCTGATTTTTCTAAAACTTTTGAGATTGAGTGTGATGCCTCAAGAATAGGTATTGGAGCTGTTTTAATATAGGAGAGGTGGCTAGTTGCCTATTTTAGTGAAAAGCTAAATGGGCCAGCTTTGAACTACCCAACATATGACAAGGAACTTTATGCATTGGTGAGAGCATTGGAGGCTTGGCAACATAGCCTTTGGCTGAAGGAATTGTCATGCATACTGACCATGAGTCCTTGAAGCACCTGAAGGGACAAGGTAAGTTAAATAAAAGACATGCCAAGTGGGTGGAATTCATTGAGACCTTCCGTTATGTAATCAAATTCAAACAAGGTAAGGAAAATATTGTGGCTGATGCATTATCTAGAAGGTATGCCTTTGTCTCTACTTTAAATGCAAAGTTATTAGGATTTGAATATGTCAAGGAATTGTATGCTAATGACGATGATTTTGCTAGTGTGTATGGGGCATGTGAGAATGCAGCATTTGGAAAATTCTATAAACTAGATTGGTACTTATTTAGAGAGAATAGACTTTGTGTGCCTAATAGTTCTATGCGTAAGCTGCTTGTGCGTGAAGCACATGGAGGTGGTTTAATGGGTCATTTTGGTATAAGGATGACTTTAGAAGTGTTACATGAACATTTTTTTTTGGCCAAAGATGAAACGTGATGTGGAAAGAATGTGTTCTAGATGCATTACCTGTAAGCAGGCCAAATTTAGAGTCTTACCACATGGATTATACACTCATTTGCCTGTACCTAGTGCACCTTGGGTCGATATTTTTATGGATTTTGTTTTAGGCTTGCCTAGGTCAAGGAATGGTAGGGATTCGATTTTTGTGGTTGTTGGTAGGTTTTCAAAGATGGCACATTTCATATCTTGTCATAAAACTAATGATGCAACCCACATCGCTGATTTGTTCTTTAGAGAGATAGTACGGCTCCACGGTGTTCCTAGGAGTATTATGTCTAATCGTGATGTTAAATTCCTTAGTTATTTTTGGAAAGTCTTGTAGGAAAAGTTGGGGACTAAATTATTGTTTTCGACTATTTGTCACCCCCAAATGAATGGGCAAATTGAGGTAATAAATAGAACTTTATCTACTTTGTTGCGTACTATAATTTAGAAGAACTTGAAAAATTGGAAGGATTGTTTGCCATTAATTGAGTTTGCATATAATTGGAGTATTTATTCTACTACTAATTTTTCACCATTTGAGATTGTTTATGATTTTAATCAACTAACTCCTTTGTATTTGCTACCTATGACAGTTATTAAAATGAAGTTTGGATGGTAAAAAGAATGCTGAGATAGTGAAGAAAGTCCATGAAAGTGTATGGCAATATATAGAGAAGAAAAATGAGCAATATGCGACCAAAGCCAAGAAGGGTCGTTGACAAGTCCTTTTTGAACCGGGTGATTGGGTTTGAGTGCATATAAGAAGAGAAAGATTTCTAGCCCGCAGGCGGTCTAAGCTACATCCAAGAGGGGATGGTCCATTTCAAGTCCTTGAGAGAATCAATAATAATGCATACACATTAGACCTTCCAGGTGAGTATAATATTAGTGCTACATTTAATATTTCTAATCTTTCCCCTTTTAATGTAGGTGACGATTCGAGGACAAATCCTTTTGAAGAGAGGGGAAATGACGAGAATCAACAAACATTCAAGGATCCATTGCATGTACTAGTTGGGCATATTACAAGAGCAAGATCCTTTAGGCCCATCTTGTTCACGATGAGCACAGGAATGATGAAGCCATGCGCATACAGCTTGATCTAGTCGACGAAGTCAGGGCAGCCGCAGCACAAAGATTAGCACAGTATCAGGACCTAATGGTGAAACATTACAATGCTAGAGTTAGGCACAGAGACTTCCAAGTTGGAGATCTTGTCTTAAGGAAAGTACTCGGCGCTACAAAGGATGCATCCCAAGGGAAGCTTGGACCGAACTGGGAAGGACCATACAGGATCACATCATGGCATAGAAAGGTAACATACTACCTAGAGATCCTGAGTGGAAAGAAGCTAAGTCACCCATGGAACTCAGAGCACCTGAAGAAGTACTATCAATAGAAGACGACTGAAAACGACAGCAGTGTCACTACACTCCTCATTTCCAATTTATCTTTTCTAGCATATAATTATATAGCTTTTATTTCCTACAGTACTTTTAAAAGCCAGAAGGGCGATTTTCTTAGTTTTTTATGAACACTGTTCTACGTATCCAGTATAATAAGAAGAGTTTTTCAGAAAACACGGAATGATTTTTTCACCAGGCTTCAATCATATTTACAAAGTCCACAGGGTGGACGGATCATCCAAAAAGAAGGATGATGTTTACGAAGTCCACAGTGCGGACGGATCATCCAAAAAGAAGGATGATGTTTACAAAGTCCACAGTGCGGATGGATCATCCAAAACGAAGAATGATGTTTACGAAGTCCACAGGTTGGACGGATCATCCAAAACGAAGGATGATGTTTACAAAGTCCACAGGGTGGACGGATCATCCAAACTAAAGGATGATATTTAAAAAGTCCACAGGGTGGACGGATCATCCCAAAAGATGAATGATGTTTACAAAGTCCACAGTGTGGACGGATCATCCGAAAAGAAGGATGATGTTTACAAAGTCCACATGGTGGACGGATCATCCAAAATAAAGGATGATGTTTACAAAGTCCACAATGTGGACGGATCATACGAAAAGAAAGATGATGTTTACAAAGTCCACATGGTGGACAGATCATCCAAAACGAAGGATGATGTTTAGAAAATCCGCAAGGTGGATAGATCATCCAAAAAGAAGGATGATGTTTACAAAGTCCACATGGTGGACAGATCATCCAAAATGAAGGATGATGTTAAGAAAATCCGCAAGGTGGATAGATCATCCAAAAAGAAGGATGATGTTTACAAAGTCCACATGGTAGGCAGATCATCCAAAACGAAGGATAGTTACCAAGTCTACTAGGTGGACGGATTATCCAAAACAAGGATGATATTTACCAAGTCCACAGGGTGGACAGATCATCCAAAAAGAAGGATGATATTTATAAAGTCCACAGTGTGAACGGATCATCCAAAACGAAGGATGATGTTTACCAAGTCTACAGGGTGGATGGATCATCCAAAAAAGACGACGTTGCCAAGCCCACATGGTGGACGGATCATATTTACTAAGAAGAATGATATTTACTAAGACCTCAAGTGAAGATTATATTTACAAGGTCCACCAGGTGGATGGATCACAGAAACTATGAAAAGCAATAAAATCATCCATAAGAAAAACATGTGACGGTTGAAATTACATAAATAGATTGTTTACAAAATCAAAGATACATATGACGGTTAAAAATTACATAACCAATTGTTCTCCCATAAAAAAAAAAAAAAAAAAAAAAAAAAAAAAAAAACAGTATTCTTCAAACTTGGGCGGCATCAACTGGGGTTCTAAGATCGTTAGGAGTATAGGTTGACGAGCATCATCATGGACGGGTCCAGTATCACCGTCCCCTAGGGCCTCATCTTCATCAGGAACTTCACCTAAAAGTTCGGCAGTCCCCTCGGAGTCGACGGGGTGAGATGGTGTCTGGCCTCCGACACCAATATTGACATGAGAAAGGTTGAGATCCGAGAACAATGCCCTTACCTGACGGAGATTGTCGTCAAAACCGTCGGCAAAGGAAGTACCCATTTTCGTCAAAAGAGCATCGGAGTCCCGATACTCCTGGACGGCCTCAACCCTTGCCCTATGAACATTGTCTTCATTATTCTTCACCGTCTCCCTCATGTACTCAACCTCCTTCTCCAGGCTTTCACGAGCTTGCTCAAATAATTTTAGCTTTTCCTCGTGACGGAGCTTCCAAAGCTTCAGCTCGTCAAGCTCCTCCCCCGTCGTCCTAGCCTTGGCACGAACGCGCTCCAAGGACTTCTCGCGAGCCAGGCAGCGGTCCATCAGCCCTTTTGCCATTAGAACCGTCTGCATCAGCGAAAAACAAGTTAGCACATAAGCATGACGAAGTCCTCGCAGGTCAAGTAGTCGACGGGTATATTACCTTAGCAAGGCTAAATAAAGCCGTCTCCCCCATGGCTTCCGTCGCGTGGTTGCCAATGTCCTCGTAGTCCTCCTTTTTGATGATAGAAGTTAACTGAGTAAGGGCATACTGAAGGTCCTCCCTAAGCAAGATGGGAGCCTTCTCGTTGACATGGTCAGGGTTGGTCATGAGACCTTTACCCTTACCCATGCCCAGCTTGGGGGGCAGCTTTGCTGTAACCTGGATGGCTGTCAGACCTGTAACTAGCCTTTACTTTTTGCTAGGACGATGTGCCTTCTCTAGGCCTCTTTTTGTAGATGGGTGGGATGAACCCGTCTTAGGTGGAAGATCACCCCAAGCATTTTCTTGTTAGCGGCCTGTTGCTTGATAAAGGCTTTCCTCTTATAGCATTGTCCGTTTCTATAGAAAAGTAGACGGTAAGGAGACATTAAGAACGTAATAAGAACACTTAGTCAAAAGAGACTTACGTTTACGTATTCCCGAGTTGTATTTAAGTGCAGCAGCGAAAGGCTCAGGACCGTCGCAGTACCAATGAAGGGTGTCCAAAGTGATGAGCTTCGTCGGCGTCCTTTCCGACAAGTCGGTTTTTTGGAAGATTCTTTTAAGGAAACCAAACTGCTTGGTAGTAATATCTGGGCGGCTACGCGCTGCCAAAAACGGAAGGTTAGAATGACATCAGCAATAGAAAAGTAAGTCAGGATGGACACACACTAGACAATAAAACAATTAAGGACGGACACATACCAGACGGTGACAATATTCCCCACGTCTTATCAATGGGCATATACTCATGATCGTCAGGATGACACATCCAGTCGTCCCCTTGGAGGAAGAAATATCTACTTTTCCAATTACGATTGGAGTCTGGGGTCTTGGACACTAACCTAAGTACCGGACTCCTCAGTGTGAAGCTATACATACCCTTTGACTTAACGATCTCAGACGGATGGTAACAGTTAAAGAACTCCTCCACTGTTAACCGTCTCGTCCCATGAGACATGATGCCATACAAAAACCTCAATGCTCAGGAAGACTCTCTAGGCGTTGGGTGAGATCTGGGTGACGGCTAAACCCAAGTATTGAAGAATGCGACAGTGCAAGGCACTTAAAGGAAAGCGAAGGCCCGCTTTAAGTATCTGCGTACACAACA
>JAVQMG010000115.1:11175000-11227500 GCA_032878915.1 Castanopsis chinensis | reverse complement strand
TTTGGGCCAAGTTTGGGATGTCCTACGTTAGAATCAGTCCAAATCAACACTTGTAAGCATGCGAATCTCAAAGCATTTGAGTGTAGGATCATATAATTATCAAATTGTCCAAACATATGAGCATGAAATTGTAAAAGCATGTAGGCATGGGAGCATACGACCATTGAAACGTGCGATCATCAAAGAAATATGTTAACATAGGAACATCAAATCATAGAAGTGTCTGAACATGTGAGCATTAAGACATATAGACATGTGGAAAAGTTCTCTTAAAAGCACGTAGACATAGTAGCATACGATTATCAAAGTATGTGAACAAAAAAATGTATGATCATCAAAGCGTGTGTACATAGAAGTATGTGAATTTCAAAAGATGTGAACATAAAAGCATCTGATCATCTAAGCAAGTAAAATTGAGAGCATATGCTCATACAATCAACAAAGCATGCGAGTGCCTAAGCATCCAACTACATAAACGTTTCAGTCTCCTAGTGTATAGATATATTGTCGATCAAGTGCGTTCACATATTGTTAAAAATAAATTTTATGAAGGAGTGACACTTAATATATATGTAGTATATAAGCATCAGAGAGTACAAACATTTGATCATGAGAGCATACAATTATGTGATTATTAGAGTATAAAGCATATGAGAATTTAAAAACCCAAGTACACATACTTCAAATCTACCAATCACCTAAGCATTCAAATAAAAGCATCAAAGCATTTGAGCGTACGAATGTCCAACTACATGATCACTTATGCCTCTAAGCCTATACACATATTAGCATCCAAGTGTGTGCACATGTGGGTGGATATATACGTATGAATATCAATACTTGTGAGCATACAATTATCAAAGTATTTGAATGTAGGAGCATATAATCATCAAATCGTCTGAATGTATGAGTATGAAATTATAAAAGCAAGTCGACACATAATCGTTAAAGCATGCAGGCATAGGAGCATTGGATAATTGAAACATGTGATCATCAAAGAAGTATGTAAACATTGGAGCATCCAATAACAGAAGTGTCCGAGCTTATGAGCATTAAAGCAAATACACATGTGGGTGGATATATACGTGTGAATATCAATGCTTGTGAGCATGATCAAAGTATTTGAATGTAGGAGCATATAATCATCAAATCGTCCGAATGTATGAGTATGAAATTATAAAAGCAAGTCGACACGTAATCGTTAAAGCATGCAGGCATAGGAACATTGGACAATTGAAACATGTGATCATCAAAGAAGTATGTAAACATTGGAGCATCCAATAACAGAAGTAGTTGAGCTTATGAGCATTAAAGCAAATAGGCATGTGGACAAGTTATCTTGAATGAATGTAGGCCTAGTAGCATACGAATTTCAAAGCAAGTGAGCATAGAAATATCATCAAAGCATATGTACATAGAAATAAGTGAATTTCAAAAGATGTGAACATAAAAGCATGTGAGTATATGATAATCAAAGCATGTGATCGTTAAAGAATGTAGGCATGTGAGCATACAATCTTGTCATCATTAGAGCATAAAGTATATGAAAATTTACGAACTCAAGTATACATATCTCAAATCTACCAGTCACCTTCGAATTTAAGCAAAATGGTCAAACCGTTTGAGCATACGAACGTCCAACTACATAATCACTTAAGCCTCCAAGCCTATACACATTAGAATCCAAGTGTGCACACATTTGGGTGGACATCATACATGTGAATATCAACGCTTGTGAGCATGTGATTAACAAAGCATTTGAATGTAGGAGCATATAATCATCAAATCATCCAAATGTATGAGCATAAAATTATAAAAGAAAGTGCGCATGTAATCATTAAAGCATGGGAGCATGGGAGCATTTGACCATTGAAACATGTGATCATCAAAGAAGTACGTAAACATTGGAGCATCCAATCATAAAAGTGTCCGAGCATATGAGTATTAAAGCATATAGGAATCTGGATTAGTTATCTTAAATGCATGTAGACATAGTAGCATACGAATATCAAAGCAAGTGAACATAGAAATGTATGATGATCAAAGCATGTGTACATTGAAGCATATGAATTTCAAAAGATGTGAACATAAAAGAAGGTGATCATCTAGGCAAGAAGACATAAGAGCATATGAACGTTAAAGCAAGTATACATCTGAGCACGAGATAAAAAAAGCATGAGAACAAATAAGCACATGAGCTTTAAAACCTCAAAGTACACATATATATTACCGTTCAATTACCTTAGAATTTAAGTACAATCATCAAAGCGAGTGAGTGCCCGAGCATCCAACTACATGAATGTTTCGATCTCCAAGCGCATAAATATATTGTCGATCCAGTGTGTTCACATGTGGTTAAAAGATTAATCTTTTAAAGGATTACACTTAATTTATATGTACAATTTAAGCATGAGAGAATACAATCATTTGATCATGAGAGCATAAAATCGTGTGATCATTAGAGCATAAAGCATATGAGAAATTAAGAACTCAAGTACATATACCTCTAATCTACAAGTCACCTTCGCATTCATTCAACAAAGCATGTGAACATATAAGGACAGGAGGATTTAAACCTGAAAGTAAACATACATCTTACCGTTCAATTACCTTAATATTTAAGTACAATCATAAAAGCGTGTGAGTGCCCAAGCATCCAACTATATGAACGTTGCAGTCTCCATGCTTATAGATATATCGTGGATCAAATGTCTTCACATGTAGGTAAAAAATAAATATTTTGTAGCATTTAAGCATTAGAGAATACAAACATTTGATCAAGAGAGCATACAATCACGTTATCATTAGAGCTTAAAGCATATGAGAATTTATGAACCCAAGTACACATACCTCAAATCTACCAATCATTAAAGCATGGAGGCGTGGGAGCTTATATTCTTTAGAACATGTGATCATCAAAGAAATATGTTAACATAGGAGCATTCAATCATAGAAGTGTACGAGCATATGAACATTAAGGCATATAGGCATGGGGACAAATTCTCTTCCAAGCAAAGACATAGTAGCATACGATTATCAAAGTATGTGAACATAAAAATGTACGATCATCAAAGCTTTTGTATATAGAAGTATGTGAATTTCAAAAGATGTGAAAACATAAAAGCATGTGATCATCAAAGCAAATACACATGAGAGCATATGATAGTCAAAGCAAATACACATGTGAGCACGAGATCAACAAAGCATGCGAACATATAAGCACTGGAGCATTTAAACCTCAAAGTACATATATACTTTACGGTTCACTTACCTTAGAATATAACCACAAACATCAAAGCGAGTGAGTGCCCGAGCATCCAAATACAAGAAGAACGTTTCAGTCTCCAAGCGTATAGATATATTGACGATCAAGTGTGTTCACATGTGGTTAAAAAATAAATCTTATGAAGGAGTAACACTTAATTTATATGTAGCATTTAAGCATAAAAGAATACAGGTATTTGATCATGAGAGCATACAACCATGTGATCATTAGAGTATAAAGTATATGAGAATTTAAGAACCCAAGCACACATATCTCAAATCTGCCAATCACCCTAGCATTCGGTGCTTATGAGCACACGATCATCGAAATATGTGAACATCAATGCTAGTGAGCATAGAAGCATGTAATCATCAATGCAAGTAGACATGTGAGCATTTTATCATCTCAACAAAGACAAATATGAGTAGTTTATCGACAAAGCAAGTCAACATACAAGCATTTGATCATGAGAGCATACATGCATAAGAGCATTGAAGCACCCTAGGACGCATACCTCAAGCAAAATCATCAACGCATTTGAGCATACAAGCTTCCTACTACACGATCACTTTAGTCTTCGAGCCGATTGACATTTCGTCATCCATGTGTGTCCACGTGTGTGGATATCGACCATGTGGATATCAATGCCTGTGAGCATCAAAGCATGCAAACCTCAATCGATACGCTTTGAGACCCAACAACAATATTCGAATATTTGCCCAAGAAAGCTAAAATTCAGACGTTGACTAAACCCTAACCCAACATTTATAAGTGAAACGTGAACCAAGAATATAAGTAACAGACCTTGACCTAGTGATTATAATTGAATCACGAACCGACGGTATAAAGTTTGAATGCCACAAGGAAGAATCCCTGATAAGTTCACAGTTTTTGAAGAACCAAAAGAAGTGCAAAGCCTCACCTTTTCTGATTTTTATTCAATAATATATATATAAAAAAAAACGTTTTCAAACTTAAGGGCCTATTTAAGGGCTCTATAAAACTTGACAAATAAGAAAATATATTCTAAAATAACTACTAATTGATACCTAACCATATCAGGAATCAAATTTGACCTAAAAAGTATTTAATGCACCTATAAACAAGAAAATAAACCACCTAAATCTAAAATAACGTACTAAATAAAAGTTGATTTGGTCTGAAATTAGTAGATCCAAAATAGGAAAATAGCTGAAAAACGTTCTAAATAATAAAAGCCCTAAATTCAGGTAGATTTAGTCTGAAATATCAGCTCTAGAATAGGAAAAAATCTCCATTAACTGATATAGAGCTAGAAAGTCAATTAGCCATTAATCTGCGCCATAAATCACTCCAAATTAAGCCAGATATGCCCTCAATAGTTTGGATTAAATTTATTACACCCTCGTCTTCTTTTGGGCCAAGCTTGGAATGTCCTGCACTAGAATTTGCCCAAATTTCTTGAATCAGCCCATTGAGTGCTTCTTTGATATTCTTGGATCTTGCTCTAGTAATAGGCCTAACTGGAACATGCAATGGATTCTTGAATGTTTGTTGATTCTCATCATCTATCGTCTGGCATATGAACTTAAATGTATATGATCAATGAAGCACGTTAATAAAAGATCATCCATTTATATGAGCAACCAAGCATATGAGCATCAGGGCATATAGGCAAGAGAACACATTCTCGTCAATCCATATAGACATAGAAGAATATGATCATCAAAGTATGTGAACATCAAAACATGTGAACATAGAAGCAAATGATCATCAAAGCAAGTAGACATAAGAGCATATGATCGCCAAAGCAAGCACACATGTGAGCACGGGATCAACAAAGCATGTGACCATACAAGCAAATGAGCGTTTAAGCCTCGAAGTACACATACATCTTACCGTTCAATTACCTTAAGATTTAAGCATAATCATCAAAGCATATGAATGCCCTTGCATCCAACAACATGAACGTTTCGGTCTAGATATATCATCAATCAAATGTGTGCACATGTGGTTTAAAGGAGTGACTCTTCATTTATATGTAAGCATTAAGCATGAGAAAATACAATCATTTGACCATGCGAGCATACAATCGTGTAATCATTAGAGCATAAATCATTTGAGCATTTAAGAACCCAAGAACACATACCTCAAATCTACCGATCACCTCAACGTTAAAGCAAAATCGTCGAAGTGTTTGAGCATACGAACGTCCAACTGTATGATCACTTAAGCTTCCAAGCCTATACACATATTACCATCCAAGTGTGTGCACATGTGCATCAATATCATATGAGTAAATATCAATTCTTGTGAACATGCGATTGTCAAAGGCATTGGAATGTCGAAGCATATAATCATTAAATCATCCAAACGTATGAGCATGGAATTGTACAAGCAAGTGGTTATGCGATCGTTAAAGCATATAGGCACGGAAGCATATGACCATCAAAACATGTGATCGTCAAAGAATCATGTTAACATAGCATCCAATCATAGAACTTTCTGAGCACATGAGCATTACTAAGGCATGTAGGCAAGTGGACATGTTCTTTTCAATGCAAGTAGACATACTTCCAAGCATACGATCATCAAAGAATGTGAGCATAAAAGTGTACGATCATCAAAGCATGTAAACATAGAAGTATGTGAATTTCAAAAGATGTAAACATTAAAGCATGTGATCATTTAAGCAAATAGACATTAGCAAATGATCATCAAAGCAAGTACACATGTGAGCATGTGATCAATCAAGTATTCAACATACAAGCACATGAGCATTTTAGCATCCAAGTGCACATACAACTAACCGTCCCATCAGTTTATAATTTAAGCCCTATCGTCAAAGCATGTGTGTGCTCGAGCATCCAACTACATGAGCATTTCAGTCTCCAAGCATGTAGATATATCGTGATTCAATGTGTGTACGTGGTTAAAAAGTAAATCATATGAAGGAGTGACGCTTAATTTATATGTAAGCATTTAAGAATAAGAGTGTACAAGCATTTGGTCTTGAGAGAATATTAGCATGTCATAATTAGAGCATACAAGTATATGAGCATTTAAGAACCATCATTCACATACCTAAAATCTACCAATCACCACAGCATTCAAGCAAAATTGTCAAAACGTTTGAGCACATGAACGTCAAACTACATGATCACCTAAGCCTCCAAGCCTATAAATATATTAACATTCAAGCGTGTGTACATGTGTGTGGATATCATACGAGTGAATATTAATGTTTGTGAGCATGCGATTATAAAAGCATTTTAACATTGGATCATGTAATCATCAAACTGTCCAAACATACGAGCATGAAGTTATACAAGCAAGTGTGCATTTGACCATTAAAGTTTGTAGGCATGGGAGTATATGATCATCGAAGCATGTGAGAATCAACGAATTTGAATATCAAAGCATCTAAAACATTGGATAATTTGATAGCCATAGTGTGTAAATATAAGAGCATTTGATCGTCAAAGTAAGTATACATGTGAGTACATTATCAACAATGCATGAGAACATACAAGCATTTGATCATGAGATCAAACTAAAATATGATCGTGAGAGCATCCAAGAATATGAGTATTTAAGCTCCCAAATACATATACCACTAATCTCCCAATCTTCTCAACATTCAAGCACAATCGTCAAAGCATTTAAGCGCACATATGTTCGACAATACGATCACTTGTGCCCCCAAGCCTATAGACATTTCATGATTACCGTGTGTGCACGTGTGTGATCATCAAACATGTGAATGTCAATGCATGTCAGCATGCAATCATCAAAGCATTTGTATATGATCAAGTAATCATCAAAGTATCCAAGCATCTCAAATGGGAACACACGATCATCGAACATGCGAACATCAAAGCATGTGCGGGAACATGTGATCATCAAAGCAAGTGGACATGTGAGCATTTTATCATCAAAGTAATGACGAATGTGGGCAGGTTATCAACAAAGGGTGTGAATGTACAACCTTGTGATCATGAGAGCATACATGCATATGAGTATTTTAGCACCCAAGTACACAAACCTCTAATCTCCAAATCATCCACGCAAAATCATCAACGCATTTGAGTGTACAAACATTCTACTACATGAGTGCTTTAGCCTTCTGGCCAATAGACATTTCATCATCCAAGTGTGTGCACGTTTGTGGATATCAAAAATGTGAATAGTAATGCATATGAGCACGCAATATTCGAAACATTTCAAAATAGAAGTAGGTAATCATCAAAGCGTCTAAGTATATGAGCTCGAAGCCGTACAGGCAATGGTCATGTGATCGTCAAAGCATGTACACATGGAAGCAATTTATCATCATGGCATGTGAACTTAAATGCGTATGATTAATGAACCATGTTAACATAAGTGCATACGACCATATGAGCATGAAGGCATATAGTCAAGTGGACATGTTCTCAATAAATCATGTAGACATAGGAGCATACAATCATCAAAGTGTGTGAATATAGAAGTGTATGATTATCAAAGCATGTGAACAAAAAAGCATGTGATCATTCAAGTGTGTGCACATGTGGTTAAAAAATAAATCTTATGAAGGAGTGATATTGTATATGTAAGCATTTAAGAATGAGAGTACACAACCATTTGATCGTGAGTGCACACATGTGCGCACTTGATTAACAAAGCATTGACCATACAAGCACATGAGCATTTAAGCATCTAAGTACACACATACATCTTACCGTCTAATCACCTTAGGCTTTAAGCACGATCATCCAGGTGAGTGAGTGCCCAAGCATCCTACTACACGATTGTTTAAGTCTCCAAGCATATAGATATATCGTCATTCAAGTGTGTGCACATATGCCTAAAAAATAAATCTTATGAAGGAGTGACAATTATATGTAAGCATTTAAGCATGGGAGTATACAAGCATTTGATCGTGAGACTATACAAGCATGTGATCATTAGAGCATACAAGCATTTGAGCATTTAAGAACCTAAGTGCTCACGTAAAATCGTCAATACATTTGAGCTCACATAACATCCAACCACATGATCACTTTAGCCTCCAAACCTATAAAACACATTAGCATCCAAGTGTGTGCACATGTTTGTTGATATCATAGCAGTGAATATTAATCCTTTTGAGCATGCGATTATCAAGGCATTCGAATGTAAGAGCATGTAATCATCAAATCGTCTAAACATATAAGCATGAAGTTATATAGGTAAACGAGAATGTGATTGTTAAAGCATGTAGGCATGGAAGCATATGATCATCGATGCATGACATCATCAAATAATTTGAATATCAAAGCATCTGAACATTGGAGCATGTGATCACCAAAGTATGTAGATATGTGAGCATGTGATTATCAAAGCAAATACACATGTGAACATGTTATCAAAAAAGTGATGAGAATCAACACACATTCATGGATCCATTGCATGTTCCAGTTGGGCCTATTACAAAAGCAAGATCCAAGAAGATCAAAGAAATACTTAATGGGCTGATTCAAGAGATTTGGGCTAATTCTAGCGCAGGACATTCCAAACTTGGCCCAAAGGAAGATGAGGGTGTAATAAATTTAATCTAAGCTATTGAGGGCTGATTTGACTTAATTTGGAGTGATTTATGGCGTGGATTAATGGCTGATTGACTTTCTAGTTCTATATCAGTTAATGGATATTTTTTCCCTGTTCTAAAGCTGCTATTTCAGACTAAATCTACCTGAATTTAGGGCTTTTATTATTTAGCACATTTTTCAGCTATTTTCTTATTTTGGATTTGCTAGTTTCAGACCAAATCAACTTTTAAAGGGTTTTATTATTTAGTACTTTATTTTAGGTTTAGGTGGTTTATTTCCTTATTTTTAGGTGCATTTAATGCTTTTTAGGTCAAATTTGATTCCTGATATGGTTAGATATCAATTAGGAGTTATTTTAGAATATATTTTCTTATCTATCAAGTTTTATAGAGCCCTTAAATAGGCCCTTAAGCCTGTAAACGTTTTTCACAAATATCATTGAATAAAAAAATCAGAAAATGTGAGGCTTTGCTCTTCTTTTGGTTCTTCAAGAACTGTAAACTTATCAAGAATTCTTCCTTGTGGCGTTCAAACTTTATACATTCGGTTCGTGATTCAATTATAATCACTGGGTCAAGGTCTGTTACTTATACTCTTGGTTCGCGTTTTACTTATAAACGTTGGGTCAGGGTTCGCGTTTCACTTATAAACGTTGGGTCAAGGTTCAATCAACATTTGAATTTTAGCTTTCTTGAGCAAATATTCCAATATTGTTGTTGGGTCTCAAAGCGTGTCGATTGAGGTTCGCATCAAAAAGTATGAGAACATACATGCATTTGATCATGAGATTAAGCAATAATGTGATCGTGAGAGCATAAAAGCATATGAGCATTTAAACACCCTAGTACACATACCTCTAATCTCCCAATCTCCTAAGCATTCAAGCACAATTGTCGAATCATTTGAGTACTCCTACTTCCGACAACACGATCACTCACACCTCAAAGCCTATAGACATTTCATGATCATCGTGTGTGCACATGTGTGTAGATATCAAACATCTGAATATCAACGTATGTGAGCATGTAATCACCAAAGCATGAGCTAGTAATCATCAAAGCATCCAAGCATATGAGAATAATGACACATAGGTAAGTGGGCATGTGATTATCAAAGCATACAGACATAGAAGTATATAATCATCGAAATATATGAAAATCAAAGCATGGGAGTATCTGAGCATGTGATTATCAATGCAAGTAGACATGTAAGCATTTTATCAACAAAGCATGTGAACATACAAGCATGTGATTTTTAGAGCATACATGCATATGAGCATTTAAGCACCTTAGTACACATACTTCTAAGCTCTCAATCAAATCAGCATTCAAGCATAATCGTCAACGCATTTGAGTGCATGAACATCCTACTACACGATCCCTTTAGGCTTGGAGCCAATATACATTTCATCATGCAAGTGTATGGATATCAAACATGTGAATTTCAATTCATACTCACACGCAATCATCAAAGCATTTCAAAGCAGGAGTAGGTAATCATCAAAGCGTTCAAGTGAATGAGCTCGAAGGCATACAAGTAAGCGGGCATGTGATCATCAAATCATCTAGAAATGGAAGCAATCTATCATCATGGCATATGAACTTAGATGCATGTGATGAACAAATCATATTAACAAAGGAGCATCCAATCAAAAAACTGTCTAAGCATATGAGCATCAAGGTGTATAGGCAAATGGACATTTTTTCATCAAAGCATATAGACATAAGAGCAAACGATCATCAAAGCATATGAGTGCCCAAGCATCCAACTACATGAGCGTATCAACTTCGAAGCATATAGATTTATCATCATTCAAGTGTGTGCACATGTGGTTAAAAAATAAATTTTACAAAGAAGTGGCACTTAATTTAATTTTGAGCATTTAAGCATGAGAGTACTCAAGTATTTGAGCATTAAGAGCATACAAGCATGTGATCCTTAGAGAAAATGAGCATTTAAGAACCCAAGTACACATACCTTTAATCTTGCAATTACCTTAGCATTCAAGCAAAATCGTCAAAGCTTCCGAGGGCATGAACGTCCAACTACCTGATCACTTAGGCCTCCAAGCTTATAGGCATATTAATATCCAAGTGCGTGCACATGTGTGTGGATATTCAATATGTGAATATCAATTCTTGTGAGCATGCAAATATCAAAGCATTTGAACGTAGGTGCATGTAATCATCTAAGCATATGAGCGTGATGTTATACAAGAAAGTAGGTATGTGATCGTCAAAGAATGTAGGCATGTGCGCGTACGATCATCGAAGCATGTGACCACCATTGGAGCATGTGACCACCATTGGAGCATGTGATCATCAAAGCAAGTAGACATGTGAGTATGTGATCATCAAAGCAAGTACACACGTGGGCATATTATCAACAAAGCATGAGAATATTTGCATTTAATTATAAGAGCATGTAAGTATATAAGCATTTAAGCACCCACGTATACATACCTCTAATCTCCCAATCAACTTGGCATTCAAACACAATTGTTAATACATTCGAGCGCACAAACTTCCAACTACACAATCACTTAAGCCTCCAAGCCTATAAACATATCGTCATTCAAGTGTGTGCATATGTGTGTGGAGTACGTCATTCAAGTGTGTGCATATCAATGTATGTGAGCATGGGAGTACGTCATAATCAAAGTATGAGTATAAAATCATCAAATCGTCCAAACATATGAGTACACAATTATAAAAGCAAGTGGGCACATAATCGTGAAAGCATGGAGGCATGGGAGTATATGACCATTGGAACATATGATCATCAAAGCAGTATGTTAACATAGGAGCATCCAATCATAGAAGTGTATGAGCATATGAACATTAAGGTGTATAGGCATGTGGACAACTTCTTTTCAAAGCATTTAGACATAGTAGCAGGCGATTATCCAAGCATGTGAATATAAAAATGCATAATCATCAAAGCATGTGTACATAGATATCTGTATGTGAATTTCAAAAGATGTGAAAACATAAAAGCATGTGATCATCAATGCAAATACACATGAGAGCATATAATCGTCCAAGCAAGTACACATGTTAGCACGAAATCAATAAAGCACGCCAACATATAAGCACAGGAGCATTGGAGCATTTGAACCTCAAAGGACATATATACCTTACCGTTCAATTACCTTAGAATATAACCATAAACATCAAAGCAAGTGAGTACCTTAGCATCCAACTATAGAAACGTTTCAGTCTCCATGTGTATAGATATATTGACGATCAAGTGCGTGTTCACATGTGGTTAAAAAATAAATCTTATGCCTTAGAGACACTTAATTTATATGTAGCATTTAAGCATACGAGAATACAAACATTTGATCATGAGAGTATACAACCATGTGATCATTAGAGCATAAAGCATATGAGAATATAAGTACATGTGGGCATATTATCAACAAAGCATGAGAACATTTCCATTTAATCATGAGAGCATGCAATTATATAAGCATTTAAGCACCCAAGTATACATATCTCTATTCTCCCAATCAACTTTGCATTCAAGCACAATTGTTAATGCATTTAAACATACAAACATCCAACTACACGATCACTTAAGCCTCTAAGCCTAAATATATATCATCATTCAAGTGTGTATATGGATATCAAACATATGAATATCAATATTTGTGAGCATGGGAGCACGTCATAATCATGAGTATGGGGTCATGTCATGACCAAATCTTGTTATCATAGGAGTATGTAATCATCAAATCATGAGAGCATGTGAGCATTCCACCCTATAAGCATTCAAGCATGCGAACAATCAAGCATATCAGCGTGGGAGCATACGATCAACGTAGCATGTAAAAATATGAGCAACTAAGATTGTAAGAACTAGTGAGCATCAGCACACATGTACATCAAAATGGATGTGCACATCAATCTCCAAAAATATAGGCATATCGATATCCGAGTGTGTGCACATGGGGATACAAAAAAAAGATTGATGCTTAATGAGAATTAACGTATAAATCTTACAAAGGAGTGACACTTAATTTAACTTATGAGCATTTAAGCATGACACCATACCTCTTACCATCCAATCATCTCAACATTCAAGCACAATTGTCAAAGCATTTGAGCACACGAATGTCCAATCACATGATCAATTATGCCTCCAAGCATAATTGATCAAATGTGTGCAATTGTGTGTGGATATGAAAACCTGGTTATTGGTCACTTAAAAATAGACGAAGGAGTCACCACCTGGTTATCGGTCCAAGAACTAAAACATGACTCCATGAAGATCTACCTACCGGACTAGGTCCGGAGCTAGGATACAGGATGGGAAGAGGTTAGGCACCCCAATCTTGCCTAGTCATAACCGGCTTTCAAATATCATAACTTGATAATGGTCTAGTGGTCACGTATCTTATGGGTCTTTGTGAACCCTCGCATACATCTAAGCCCTAGGGTTCCTCTACGGATCATGTGAAATAAATAAAATAGAAAGCAGAAAAAGGACCACGTGAAGAGCGTTAAGCATGTGAAGGTCAACAAAAGAGAGCACACAAGTATGTGCGTATGGGAGCACACAAGCATGTGCACATGAGAGCATACAAGCATGTAAGAATATGGGAGCATGTGATCATCAAAGTATGTTCACGTAGGAGCATATCATTATTAAAGCATGTAGATATGTGAGCATTTAATAATCAAAGCATGGGAGCATGTGATTATCAAAACATGTAGACATGTGAGCATTTAATAACCAACCATATTTTATTACTTACAAAATTCCACCACCAATTTTATATCAAATTAATTTCCAAAAGAAAATCTTTTAACATTGAAAGCATTTATTACTTTCTTTCCAAAACCTCATCTTTGAAATAGTTGACAAAAGATTTAATTCTCATTGATTAGAAAAGATTTCCTCTTTAAATGCCCTTTCAAGACTTTCCTTAAATTGATCAATCAACTTTAAATTTGAATTCAGATCTTCAAGACCAATGTACAAGGAAAGTATTATGCATGTCAACCATATAGAAAATTAATCATGGGGATTATTCAGCTACTTATTTCCAAATGCAAGAATTTACACAATTACAGTTTAATCAAGTCATCAATTTACCCAATTAAATGCAAGAATTAATTTCCAAACTCCATGGGGACTATTCAGCTATGTATGTCCAGACACAAGGTAAAATTAGAAAACAATGCAGGTAAGAATTCATTGGCTTCCATGTATGACCATACTCAATGCCATTGTAAAGCTAGGCTAAAAATACCAATTAAAATTTTCAATCAAACCAAAATCACCATTTCTACAACCTCCACTGCCAACACTATGCGCTCTACTAACTTCATAAAAGTTGAGATTTCAACAAAGGGTGATAATTCTCAAGGACAAAACTTAGATATAGTATCTTAGATGATGTTTCTTAAGTACCCCTTTTAAGGTTCAGCTATATGGCTATTCAATTAAAAAATACACTTTCATCTCATAAGAAAAAATCTGCATAGCACAGTCTTAAGAAGAAAACCTAAATAACAGCACCTACGTGCTGTACATAAGTCTTACCCTTCTCATAACCCCCATTGATAATTAAAACCCGTTTTGATTATTTCTTTTAGGGTCAGATCAATAGCTATGCTTTGAGGAAGTTTCTTCTCAATTAAGTTTTAAGACAAACAGCAGTAAAAGAGTAAATTAATGGGGGAAAAGGGAATGAGTCACAAAACTCCATTGACAAGGCAAGTTAAGAGGGTAAGTTACAGTATTTCATTTAACATTTTTATTTCTATTTTCTAGTATCTTGCTAAATTTAAAATTTTTCCACATTTTCTCACTAGCCAAACAGGGAAATAGAGAACCCAAACATTAAAATTTTCCAATGTTTTCTCACTAGCAAAACATTTTCTCACTTGTATTAACTACTAATGCATGTAAGCAAAACATAACAATCAACCAAAAATAAACTAAACAAAAAAAAAAATTACAATCAACATAATCCAACAAAAATTTTAGCAAATAAATAAACAAATAAATAAATAATAATCAAAACCAAAATTAATACTCATACCTATAAACCATAATGCAATCTTTGGCTTGATTCCAGAATTTGAAGCAGACCCACACGAATAAACACAAAGGAAACGGCATTAGAAGTGTGAAAAAAATTGCTTCCGAAAACAAAACAATAAAATCATGGAAATTTGAAGTTGACTCACCCAACTCCCCTTCATTTCTTTGGCTCGGCGATGAATAGAAAACAAAAACACAAACAAAAAAAAAGATGAGAATCAAATCAAAAACCTTAACCCTAATAGAGAGGAGAGAAAAGACAGAAATAGAGAGAATTTTTCTTCTCTTTTCTTTTTTTAACACCACAAGGAAGAATCCCTGATAAGTTCACAGCTCTTGAAGAACCAAAAGAAGAGCAAAGCCTCACCTTTTCTGATTTTTATTCAATAATATCTGAAAAACGGTTATAGACTTAAGAGCCTATTTAAGGGCTCTATAAAACTTGACAGACAAGAAAATATATTCTAAAATAACTCCTAATTGATACCTATCCATATCAGGAATCAAATTTGACCTAAAAAGCGTTAAATGCACCTAAAAATAAGGAAATAAACCACCTAAATCAATAATAACGTACTAAATAATAAAACCCTAAATAAAAGTTGATTTGATCTAAATTTATTATGCATTCATCTTCCTTTGGGCCAAGCTTGGAATGTCCTACGCTAGAATTAGCCCAAATCTCTTGAATTAGCCTATTAAGTGCTTCTTTGATCTTCTTCGATCTTGCGCTTGTAATAGGCCAACTGGTACATGCAATGGATTCTTGAATGTTTGTTGATTCTCATCATTCCCCCTCTTTTCAAAAGGAATCGTCCTCGAATTGTCACCTACATCAAAAGGAGAAAGATCAAAAACATTAAATGTAGCATTAATGTTATACTCACTTGGAAGATCCAACTTGTATGCATTATCACTGATTCTCTCAAGGACTTGAAATGGACCATCCCCTCTAGGATGTAGCTTAGACTACCTATGGGCTGGAAATCGTTCTTTTCTCATATGCACCCAAACTCAATCACCCGGTTCAAAGAGGACTTGTCGACAGCCCTTGTTGGCTTTGGTCGCATATTGTTTATTTTTCTTCTCTACATGCTGCCGTACACTTTCATGGAGTTTCTTCACCATCTCAGCCTTCTTTTGACCATCCAAATTAGTCATTTCATTAACTGGTAAAGGTAGCAAATCCAAAGGAGTTAGTGGATTAAAACCATAACAATCTCAAATGGTAAAAAATTAGTAGTAGAATGAACACTCCGATTATATATATGCAAAATTAATGAATGGCAAACAATCCTTCCAATGTTTCAAGTTCTTTTGAATTGTAGTACGCAACAAAGTAGATAAAGTTCAATTTACTACCTCAGTTTGTCTATCCGTTTGGGGGCCACAAGTAGTCAACAAATCAGCGATGTAGATTACGTCATCAGTTTTATGATAAGATATGAAATGTGCCATCTTTGAAAACCTATCAACAACCACAAAAATCGAATCCCTACCTTTCCTTGACCTGGGCAAGCCTAAAACAAAATCCATAGAAATATCGACCCAAGGTGCACAAGGTACTGGCAAAGCACATGGACTCATGCTCTCTCTCACATGTCCTTTGGTCAGCAACTACTCAATTTGCCTTTGAAGTTCCGCCTTCGGATTACTCCTATAGGCTGGTCGGTTAGAAATTGTCTCACCCGGCACAAAATCAATTTGTTGCTCTATTCTTCTAATAGGTGGCAATCCACTAGGAACTTCGTTAGGAAACACATCCTCATATTCCTGCAACAAAGAGACAATAATACTAGGCAAAGATTCGTAAAGCTTGTTAGTATTAAAACATACCTCTTTGTACAAGAGTAGAAATATGGGCTGGTTTGTATAAAAAGCACTATTGACATCACCTGCCTTAGCATAAAAACTCCCACGTTTTTTTATTTTTCTTTCATTTTCTTCACCCTCAATTGTCTTTTTACTCTCTTTTTTCAACTCACTCTGTTTTTCGCTTTCACTCTCTTTCTCATCATCTTTTTTTGAACTCTCAGTCTCACAGTTTTTCAAGTCATTCTCTGTTTTCAGTTTCATTTAATCTTCATACACTTGTCTTGGAGTCAATGGTACAAGAATAATGGTTTTATTATCTTTCACAAAAGAATACCTATTCTTGAACCCGTCATGATTGACATTCCTGTCAAATTGCCATGGCCTGCCCAATAAAATGTGACTTGAATGCATTGGAATAATATCACAAAGTACATCATCCTTGTACCTCCCAATTGAAAAAGAAACCAGTACTTGCTTATTTACCTTAACCTCTCCACAATCATTCAACCACTGCAACTTATATGGTCTAGGGTGTTTCAAGGTTGGTAAATTCAATTTTTCAACCAAAGTAGTCATTAGCACAGCTCCCCACATCTATAATCATACTACAAACCTTATTGTTGATGTGGCATCTAGTATGAAAAATGTTCTCCCTTTGTTGTTCCATATCATCTTCTCTGACTTGGGCACTTAAAGCATGGCTAGCCACAAGTGACTCACCCTCCACTGGATACTCCACATCATCGTCACAAACATCTTCAAGTGATGGAATTTGGTCATCATCTTCCGCGCTTTCAGTTTCCACCTCTCCATCAATACGTACAATCATCGTCCTCTTATTTGGGATTCATTTTTACCTTTGTTGGCACTGGAAACTTCATCTCTCCTTTTTGGTGGTTCGGCTTTGAACTTGAAAACAGCATCTTCGTCTTTCCTTCCATTTGAACTCTATGAAGCAGAACCACCGAGATTTTGAAATGAACGAGTTCCTTTCCTTTTAAGCTATTGTTCCACCTTTATTGGCATGTGCACCATGTCTTCCAACTCCACGTAGTGCTACAACTCCACCACATTGGCAATGTCCCGACTTAGCCCATTTAGAAACCTTGCCATGTGGTAGCTTCTCTATCCTCCTCTACATTTGCTTGAATCATGGCAATTTCCATCTCCTTGTGGTAGTCATCCACGCTCCTATAGCCTTGAGTAAGACTCTGTAATTTCTGATACGAGTCCCTATAGTAGTTACTAGGAACAAACTGCCTCCTCATGATGACCTTCATTTTCTCCTAAGTCTCATTTGGTCTCTCATGGTTTCTCCTTCTGTTCATCACAAGTTGATACCACCATATAATAGCATGGTCAGTAAACTCAATGGCAGCGAGTTTTAACTTTTTCTCCTTGGAGTAGTTGTGGCACTCAAAAATTAACTCCACCTTTTTCTCCCACTCCAAGTATGCTTCTAGATCATTTTTCCCTTGAAACATTAGTATTTTCATTTTTATGCTTCCTAGGTTTCTGTCAGTCCCATCTTGCCATCTTGGAACTCTTCGGAAATCTCCACCACGCCTTTCTCTCCTTGGCACAAACCTGCCCTCATTGTTCAATGAAGCTTGATCTTCTTCATCTTCAAACTCATCCTCGTGGTAGTCATCAGAATCATCCATGCGAGCATGCCTTTCTTGCCTTCTAGCATTAGGGCCTCTTTGGGGACTCTCCTCACACAAAACAGCAATGTCTTAGCTATCTATTCGATCCCGAATGCCATTAAACACCACATTCATGCGTTCAAATTGTTGTTGCATAGCCTGAAAAATGATGGATGACTCCTCCCCTCCTTCCCTATTTGATGCTTCAACCCTAGAAGACATACTTTTGAAACTCCAGAAAATTATTAGAAAATAATTTCTCACAACACACCCTCACGTGTTTGCACTCAAATTATGTCACTCTCACTTATGTTTCACTCTTAAATTGGTTTTTTCCTGATATTAGTCTCACACTCTCTTGCCTTTCTCAACTCGTAGCTTCCCCTTTTCCATTCTGCAATAAACTAATAAACTTGATCAAGGAATTCGACTTGTAGTGTTTAAGCAAATACCAACAGCAAAAAAATATGACAGAAACACTAAATCAAAAGAAGAGAACAAAAGAAAAAACAAAATTTTGGTCTGGGAGAACTGGAACTACGAAATTTTTTTTTTTTTTTTTTCTGTTTTCTATTTCTTTTCTGATATCTTTTTTTTTTTTTTTTTTTTTTTTTTTTTTTTTTTTTTTTTTTGGGAGCTGGGTGCACGATTTTAACCTAGTGCATGTCAAAAAAATAAGAATGCTGAATAAAGAACACTAAAGGAGTAAAATAGAATGATAACGGGAAATTAAAAAAAAAAATAAAGGGATAAAAAACTGATTTTAGAACCTGTGCTCTGATACCAAATGATGAGAACCTCAATCGACACACTTTGAGACCCAACAACAATATTGGAATACTTGCCTAAGAAAGCTAAAATTCAGAGATGGATTGAACCCTGACCCAACGTTTTATAAGTGAAACGTGAACCAAGAGTATAAGTAACAGACCTTGACCCAGTGATTATAATTGAATCACGAACTGAAGGTATAGAGTTTGAACGTCACAAGGAAGAATCCCTGATATGTTCACAGTTCTTGAAGAACCAAAAGAAGAACAAAGCCTCACATTTTCTGATTTTTATTCAATAATATATGAAAAACGTTTACAGACTTAAGGGCCTATTTAGGGGCTCTACAAAACTTGACAGACAAGAAAATATATTCTAAAATAACTCCTAATTGATACCTAAGATATCAGAAATCAAATTTGACCTAAAAAGCATTAAATGCACTTAAAAACAAGGAAATAAACCACCTATACCTAAAATAACGTTTTTTACCAAAAAAAAAAAAAAAAAAAACCCAAAAATAAGAAATTACAATAATTAAACAGTAAATTGTGTCCTACATCAGACCCCTCCACTTGAAACAAACTCGTCCTCCAGTTCATCTTTGAAATCTGAAATCTTCCGCTCCAAATAAACAAATACTTCGAATGCGTTAATGACTTGATCCGGAACTTGAATCCTTCATAAAGTGTAGCATAAAATTTCTTCTCATCTGCTTTCACTTTATTTGCAACATCAATCAACAAAGGGTTGATAATAAAATTAAAATTTTCTACTTCAAGAAAATCAACATATTATATAGTCATCTTCAACAAATCAACTGAGAGTTGAAGATTGTGAGTCATGGACTCATCCTCATATTTGACCTCAATTGAATCTTCCACAATGTTCTCAATAATTACTATTTCTTTTTTTATTTTATTTATTTATTATTATTATTATTATAATTATTATTTGGAGCTGGGTGCACAATTTTAACCTAGTGCACGTATAAAAAAAAAAAAGAAAAAAAGAAGAAAAAAAAAAGAAACAAAGAATACTAAAGTAGCAAAATAGGATGATAACAAGAAACAAAAAAAATAAAGGGATAGAAAACTGATTTTAGAACCTGTGCTCTGATACCAAATGATGTGAATCTCAATCGACACGCTTTGAGACCCAATAACAGTATTGGAATATTTGCCCAAGAAAGCTAAAATTCAGATTTTGATTGAACCTAACCCAACGTTTATAAATGAAACGCGAACCAAAGTTATAAGCAACAGACCTTGACCCAGTATTATAATTGAATCACAAACCGAAGGTATAAAGTTTGAACGCCACAAGGAAGAATCCCTGATAGGTTTACAGTTCTTGAAGAACCAAAAGAAGAGCAAAGCCTCACCTTTTCTGAAATTTTATTCAATAATATATGAAAAACGTTTAGACTTAAGGGCCTATTTAAGGGCTCTATAAAACTTGACAGACAAGGAAATATATTCTAAAATAACTCCTAATTAATACCAAACCATATTAGGAATCAAATTTGACCTAAAAAGTATTAAATGCAACTAAAAACAAGGAAATAAACCACCTATTCCTCAAATAACGTTTTTTACAAAAAAAAAATACCAAAAATAAGAAATTACAATAATTAAACAGTAAATTGTGTCCTACATCAGAAACTTTGGGCTAAACTAATTAGAACTTTGTGGGAGAATTTGGCCCGAGAAATACATGCCGTCCCATCCTGCTCAGGCCCAAAGTCAATTTGAGAAGCCAAGCCCTGCCCAGAAGCTTGGGTGATGAGCTGAAGAGATAATTGCTCGGGAAAGTCCTCTAGTGGTCGGCTTAACACCGATTGATGATAATGGAATCTGAATAAGGAGTGAGTACAATCAAGTCGATAGCCGAGGATTGATAGTGCCTTGGGGGAACTCTTTGTTGAATGGTATTTGGTGTTTGGAACAAGTTTCAAGACCATAATGACTAGTGCCCCATTTTGGAGAGCCGATAAGGAGGAGAGATGCATCTAAGAGAGGGGGTGAAAAACAGATTGGGAAAACTCTGTGAAAAAGGAGAGAAAAATTGATAGAGAGGATTAGCAATTGAGGAGCAGGAGGTTAGTATAGTAGAAAAAAGGGTATGGAGGCCAAAGGGTGTGCGAAATAATGAACTTTAGGTGTGCGGACCCAAATCATTCAGCCGATATCATACTTTTGGTAGGATTGGGGACCACAAACTTTTTATATGTTAAATTGTATGTATTATTGTGAATTCTAGTTAACTCAACTAGTAAAGTTTCTGATGGTTAAATAAAAGATTTGGGATTCAATTTTTGCCCACACAAAAATCCACTGGAAGTCATACTCGTATAAATAGACTCCCCCCATCTAGTTGCCAAGCATAATTTCAACATCATCTTCTTCAAGCACCCCATTGTACTTGACCATATGCGTTACTCATATAAAGTTTAGAAGCTATATATGCATACATATCTCATCTATTACTTTTCATGTAATTTAAGAC
Source organism: Castanopsis chinensis (assembly GCA_032878915.1). Classification (NCBI taxonomy): domain Eukaryota; kingdom Viridiplantae; phylum Streptophyta; class Magnoliopsida; order Fagales; family Fagaceae; genus Castanopsis; species Castanopsis chinensis. The sequence goes on along the minus strand of JAVQMG010000115.1, from coordinate 11,205,892 downwards.
TTCAAAGCCGCTAGTTAATATCAGTGATTAGATGTCCAGACACAAAGAACCTTTGGGCTAAACTAATTATAACTTTTTACATGTTAAAATATGTATTATTATGGGTTGCAGTTAGCACAAATAGTAAAGTTTCCGATAGTTGAATAAAAGATTTGGGGTTCAATTATCACCTATATAATAAACTAAATGGTATCTTGGTCGATGAAAAAGAGTCATCATTAGTAGCAGACGCCATAGATTGAAACTCTCTCTTTTAAAAAAAAAATTATATGTACTATTTTATTGTAATGTAGTAAATTCTTCCACACGTTGTGTATATTTGTCTAGAGGGTTCAAGTCTTTGATGGTTAAAACAATTGCAAATACATATCTTTTTAAAAATAGAAATCAAAGAAACTTTGGGATTAAAAAAAACACTTAACTTGAAAAATGAATCGGTCTTTTTTTTTTTTTGCTGAATGAGTTTTTCCCCCTTTGTCTCCCAAGTTTTTTTTTTTCTCGGATAGAAAATTGATTTGACAGAGGGGATTTGGCCCGATAGAGAGAAAGGAGAAAAAAAGGGAGGAGACACGGAGAGAGTTTTTGGAACTCTCCTCTCTCCCCTGCTCATTTGCCTCCCTCTTTTTAATTATATCCTCTGCCAATTGTACCATTTTAGCTCAATAAAAGGACAAAACTTGACCATATGAAACTACCGAAGATTGTTCGGTTTAGCCATTTTGGTAACTGAAAACTCAATTTCCATCACTCAAAGCTCAAGAAATTGAGCTTAAGTGATAAAAATTGAGAACAATTTTTGGTATTTTTAGGATAATGGAAATTGAGTTATGGTATCAATATTGTAATTATTAACGTTATTTTAGGTTTACGTGGTTTATTTCCTTGTAATTAAGTGCATTTAATGCTTTTTAGGTCAAATTTGATTCCTGATATGGTTAGGTATCAATTATGAGTTATTTTAGAATATATTTTCTTGTCCGTCAAGTTTTATAGAGCCCTTAATTAGGCCCTTAAGTCTGTAAACGTTTTTCATATATTATTGAATAAAAATCAGAAAAGGTGAGGCTTTACTCTTCTTTTAGTTCTTCAAGAACAGTGAACTTATCAGGGATTCTTTTTTGTGGCGTTCAAATTTTATACTTTCGGTTCGTGATTCAATTATAATCATTGGGCCAAGGTCAATTACTTATACTCTTGGTTCGCGTTTCAGTTATAGACGTTGGGTCAAGGTTCAATCAACATCTGAATTTTACTATCTTGGGCAAATATTCTAATATTGTTGTTGGGTCTCAAAGCGTGTCGATTGAGGTTCGCATCATTTGGTATCTATTTGAGCACAGGTTTTAAAATCAGTTTTCTATCCCTTTATTTTTTTTGTTTCCTGTTATCATCATATCTTACTCCTTTAGTATTCTTTATTCATCGTTCTTATTTTTTTAACGTGCACTACGTTAAAATCGTGCACCCAGCTCGAAAAAAAAAAAAAAAAAAAAAAAAAAACAAAACAAAACAAAACAAAATGTGAAACAAAAAAAAGAAAGAAAGAAAGGAGAGATGGTAATTATTGAGAACATTGTGGAAGATTCAATTGAGGTCAAATATGAGGCTGAGTCCACGACTTACAATTTTCAAGTCTCAATTGATTTGTTAAATATGACTATACAATATGTTGATTTTATTATCGTAGAAAATTTTAATTTTATTATCAACCCTTTGTTGATTGATTTTACAAATAAATTGAAAGTAGACGAGAAGAAATTTTATGATACACTTTATGAAGGATTCAAGTTTCAGAACCAGATCAAATCATTAAAGCATTCAAAGTAGTTGTTTATTTGGAGCAGAAGATTTCAGATTTCAAAGATGAACTTGAGGACGAGTTTGTTTGAAGTGGAAGGGTCTGATGGAGGACACAATTTACTGTTTAATTATTGTAATTTACTATTTTTTGTAATTTTTTTTTTTTTTTTTTTGTAAAAAACTTTATTTTTAGGTTTTAGGTGGTTTATTTCCTTGTTTTTAGGTGCATTTAATGCTTTTTAGGTCAAATATTATTCCTGATATGGTTAGGTATCAATTAGGAGTTATTTTAGAATATATTTTCTTATCCGTCAAGTTTTATGGAGCCCTTAAATAGGGCCTTAAGTCTGTAAACGTTTTTCATATATTATTGAATAAAAATCAGAAAAGGTGAAGCTTTGCTCTTCTTTTGGTTCTTCAAGAACTATGAACTTATCAGGGATTCTTCCTTGTAGCGTTCATACTTTATACATTTGGTTCGTGATTCAATTATAATCACTGGGTCAAGGTCTATTACTCATACTCTTGGTTCGCATTTCACTTATAAACGTTAGGTTAGGGTTCAATCAACATCTGAATTTTTGCTTTCTTGGGCAAATATTTCACTATTGTTATTGGATTTCAAAGCGTATTGATTGAGGTTCGCATCATACCACCCATCACTACTCACAGATCCCACAAATCTCCAGGGCTCTTCCATAAAACACCACTCACAGCTACACGAGCTACCACAAGCCGTCGCCACGAGCCACTGTGAGATACTCACTTTTGGCCCCGTCTATGTCTCAAGTCTTCTGGTTCAACATCAGGCCTTCCTTATCTCAAGTTTATTGGTTCAACTCTCACCTATCGCCACCACTCACTAGTGGTGAGCTAAAAGTTGCTTCCTTTACAATTGTTCGTGGGTGTGAGGATTTGATTGATTTTGATTAAAGGGTTAGAAAAATGGAATTTGATTTGGGTTTGGTGTTTCTAAAGAAAATACTCTTATTTTGGTTTGTTTCAAAATGGGTATTTGATAGTATCTATGTGTAGTAGTTCAAAAGTTTACTCATCACAAACAAAAAGTCACAAAATCACTTGCTAGTTGAGTATAAGGATACTCATCTAAGCTGCAAAAGATACAGAGGGGGTCAAGGATCACACTTAGGAAATTAATCCAATCAGAGTGTTCCCGCTTTGATACCATTTGCTGGGAAATTTAGACCCCCGGTTGATAGATTTAACAAGTTTTAAATTCAAGTTGTTAATTAGATTTATTATGTATAAAATTTGTTGAAATAAACAAATATCAATATCATGTCACAAATAATGCAGCCGGAAAATAATAAAACAAGATATGATGACCCATGAAAACCAGTGAAACAAACTAATTTCACAGTAAAAACCTAAGGGGAAACGTTCCCAAAAAGCAATCATTATAGTAAAGGGAAGTTTCATGATGAGAATTAACAAACATTCAAGAATTAATTGCATGTTCCAGTTGGGCCTATTACAAGAGCATGATCCAAAAAGATCAAGGAAGTACTTAATGGGCTGATTCAAGAAATTTGGGCTGATTCTAACACAGGACATTCCAAACTTGACCCAAAAAAAAGTGAAGGCGTAATAAATTTATTCCAATCTATTGAGGGCTGATCTGGAGCTGCTATTTCAGACCAAATCTATCTGAATTTAGGAATTTTATTATTTAGAAATTTTTTTAGCTATTTTCCTATTTTGGATATGCTAATTTCAGACCAAAATCAACTTTTATTTCGGGTTTTATTATTTTGTACGATTTTTTTTTATATTTTTTAGGTTTCCGTCACGTCTTATAAGTAGCATGCACTCATCGTAAATAGAGCATTATTGAATAAAATAAAAAAAGTGAGGCTTTGCTCTTCTTTTGGTTCTTCAAGAATTGTGAACTTATCAAGGATTCTTCCTTGTAGCATTCAAACTTTATACCTTCAGTTCGTGATTCAATTATCAGTGGTCAAGATTTATTGTTACTTATATTCTTGGTTTGCGTTTCACTTATAAAAGTTAGGTCAGGGTTCAATCAAAATCTAAATTTTAGCTTTCTTAGGTCAATATTCCAATATTGTTGTTGGATCTGAAAGTGTGTCGATTGAGGTTCGCATCATTTGGTATCAGAGCATAGGTTCTAAAATCAGTTTTCTATCCTTTTATTTTTTTTGTTTCCTGTTATCATCCTATCTTACTCCTTTAGTGTTCTTTATTCATTGTTCCTAGTTTTTTTGACGTGCACTAGGTTAAAATCATGCACCCAGCTCCAAAAAAAAAAAAAAAAGGCGAAAAGGAAGGTGAAAAAGAAGAGAGAAAAAAAAAAAAGACATCAAAAAAGAAATAGAAAACAGAAAAAAAAAAAAAAAAAAATTGTTTGTAGTTTCAATTCTCTCAGACCAAAATTTTGTTTTTCTTTTGTCCTCTTCCCTAGATTTAAAGTGTTTCTCTCATATTTTTTTGCTTTAATGCAGAACTGAAAACGGGGAAGCTACGAGTGGAAAAAGACAAGAGAGTGTGAGACTAATATCGGGGAAAAGCCAATTTAAGAGTGAAAAACGAGTGGGAGTGACATTGCCAACGTGGTGGAGTTCGCAAGGTTTTTGAATGGGCTGAATCGGGACATTGCCAACGTGGTGGAGTTGTAGCACTACGTGCAGTTGGAGGACATGGTGCACGTGGCAATCGTGATATTAAGTGTCTTCATTGTTTGAGAGTAGGTCATATAGCTTCACAATGCCCAAATAAGAGAATGATGATCGCACGTATTGATGGAGAGATGGAATCTGAAAGCGAGGGAGACAATGACCAGACTTAAGGATGCTTGTGATGATGATGTGGAGTATCCAGTGGAGGGTGAGTCACTTGTAGAGGCGTGCTTTAAGTGGCCAAGTCAGGAATAGGTATTGATACTGTTTTGATGTAGGAGAGGCGGTCAATAGCCTATTTGAGTGAAAATAGCCTATTTATGTGTAGGAGAGGTGGCCAAAACCCATTTATGGTGAGAATCAACAAGCATTCATGGTTGCATGTTCCGGTTGGGCTATTACAAGAGCAAGATTCAAGAAGATCAAAGAGGCACTTAATGAGCTAATTCAAGAGATTTGTGCTAATTCTAATGCAAGACATTCCAAGCTTGGCCCTAAAAAAGGCGTAATAAATTTAATCCAATCTACTGAGGGTTGATCAGGCTTAATTGGGCATGATTATGGTGTGGAATTCTATATCAGTTAATTGGAGCTGTTCTTTCAGATCAAATCTACCTGAATTTAAGGCTTTTATTATTTAGAACTTTTTTTTAAACTATTTTCCTATTTTGAATCTGCTAATTTCAGACCAAATCAATTTTTATTTAGGGTTTTATTCTTTAGTACGTTTTTTTTTTTAAATATATTTTCTATTTTTCAGTCATGTCTTATAAATAACATGACCTCATTGTAATAGAATTATAGAATAAAAATCAGAAAATGCAAGGCTTTGCTCTTCTTTTGGTTCTTCAGGAACTGTGAACTTATCATGGATTCTTCCTTGTGGTGTTAAAACTTTATACCTTCAGTTCATGATTCAATTATAATCATTGGATCAAGGTCTATTACTTATACTTTTGGTTCACGTTTTACTTATAAACATTGGGTCAGTGTTCTATCAAAATCTGAATTTTTCAATATTATTTGTTGAGTCTCAAAGTGTGTTGATTGAGGTTCGCATCACTTGCTTTATGTCTTTCAAGTCTCGAAGACAGGGTGTCACATTCAGGTAACCGAACGTGGCGACAGAATCCCCAATTGGTCATTTCAGCGATATCAATGTGTATTTTTTGATCATGTTAGTAGATGTTTGGGACATTTGACAACTTATTCCAGCCAGAGGCATTTTTGTCATTTCAGATATTGGCCACTATTGTGATTTAAAATGTACCACAAATGTCCAAAATATTTTAAAAACCTTAAAAATGACCAAGCGCCCCCAAAACCACAATACCCCAAAATTTTTAAAATGACAAATTTAATTTTAGTGACTTTGGCCATTCTAGTGATTTTAAGGGTATTTTTGTCAAAATTTCCCAGATTAATAAAAAAGTAGTCATTTTACTGCTGAGAATTACCAAAATATCAAAAAACAATACCCCCAAAACCTCTAAAATGACAAAAATACCCTTAGAACTTAAAAATTGACAAAAATGCACCACGGATGTCCAAAATATCCCAAAAACCAAAAGAAAATGACCAAAATATACCGAAATCTCTAAAATGACGAAAATAATCCTGAAACCACTATATATACAAATACCTCTGAAATAACTCGAATGACCAAAATAAACCCTCCACCCAAAACCATTAAAATGAACAAAAAAATGCCCCAAAACTTCAGGACAACCAAAAATAAATTGAAACCACTTCAATGGCAAAATTATCCGAAACCTCTCAAATGACCAAAAAAAATCCTCAAAAACAGTATAAATGACCAAAAATACTCCAATTCCTCTAGAACGAGCAAAACGACCCTAAAACCTCTAAAATGACATACTACGAAATCACAAAAATGATAAAAAAACACCCTAAAACCAGTAAAATAATTAAAATGCCCTCAAAATTGCAAAATGACAAAAATGACATCAAATTCTTAAGAATAAGCTTGAAAACTGAAACCTTTAAAATGACCAAAACATTCCAAAACCATCTAAATGACTAAATACCTTAAAACTTTTAAACGGGCCTAAAATACTTGAAGCCTTCAATATAACCAAAATTTTCTGGTTATATTGATCATTTAAGAGGTAAAGAGTGTTTTGGACATTTTAAATATTTCAATATATTTATGTCATTTCACAGATTTCAAAGGAATACCGGTCATTTTAGAGGTTTGGGTATTTTCTTTTTTGGTCATTTTATAGGTTTTTTGTTTTTTTGGCCAGTTTAGAAGAGTTTTCAGCAATTTTGGTCATTTGAGGTTTCATGAGTATTTTGATTATTTTTTAGATTTTTGGGGTATTTTGGTCGGTTTCAAGTTTTTTTTTTTTAATTTAATTTTTTTTTTTATCATTCTTGAGGATTTTACAGCATTTTGGTCATTTGAGGTGTATTTTGGCACAATTAGGTCATTTGCGAGGTATTGAGATTTGACAACTCATTCCAGCCATTTCATGGGTGTTTTGATCAGTTTAGAGATTTTGGGGATATTTTACTCATTTTAGAAATTTTGGAGCTATTGGTCAATCAAGAGTGATGAGCATCAACAAGCTTTAAATGATCCATTGCATGTTCCACTTGGGCCAATTACTAGAGCATCCAAGAAAATCAAAGAACCAATTAATGCGCATCAAGAGATTTGAGCTGATCCATAATAGTGGATATAGTCATGAAACCACTAAAATGACCAAAATTCCTCTAAAACCTCTACAATGACGAAAATAATCCTGACACCACTGAAATCACTAGAATGAACAAAATGCCCCAAAACTTCAGAAAGACCAACAATCCATCGAAACCACTTGAATGACCAAATTATCTTGAAACCCCTCAAATGACCAACAATGCCCCAAAAACAGTAAAAATGCCCCCCCCCCCCCCCCCCCCCCCTCAAAAAAAAAAAAAAAAAAAAAAACCCTGAAAACTATAAAAGACAAAAATACCCTAAAACATTTTCAAGTTTTGTGTCATTAAATGGTTTCGGGTGTATTCTAGTCATATTTGAGGTTTTAGGACATTTTTTTGACCCTTTTAGAGGTTGAAGACTATTTTGGTCATTTTAAATATGGTAATATATTTTGGTCATTTTACAAATTTCATGGGAATATTGGTCATTTTAGAGGTTTGGGTATTTTCTTGTACATTTTATAAGTTTTGGGTTTTTTTTTTTCACCATTTTAGAGGTTTCGTGGGCTTTTTTAGTCATTTGAAATTACATTTTTTAGTTTTGGGGGGGTATTTTAGTCCGTTTCAAGTTTTCTTGGTCATTCTAGAGGATTTTAGGTAATTTTGGTCATTTTAGAAGTGTCAAGATGTATTTTTTAGATGCTTTGAAAATTTTGGTCATTTACAAGGTATCAAGATTTGACAGCTCATTCCAGCCAGTTCAGGGTGTTTTAGTCATTTTAGAGGTTTTGGAGTTATTTTAGTCATTTAAGAGATTTTAGAACCATTTTGGTCAATTGGTTTCAGGATTTTTTATTTTTTATGTTTATGTTTATGTATTGTGGTTTCGGGGAATTTTGGTTGTATATTGGCCATTCTAGTAAATTTCAAGGATTTTTTTGCGAAAATTTTCCAGGCTAAAAAAATTTATTTTACTAGTGAGAATTACCAACAAAAAAAAATTCTTTAAGCACCCAAAACCTCTAAAATGACCAAAATGACAAAAATGCACTACGAATATCCAAAATATCTCAAAAACCTAAAACAAAAATGATAAACACGCCACCCCTCCAAAACCTGCAAAATGACCAAAATACTATATTGGAACCTCAAAATCACTCAAAATACCTCAAAATCTCTGAAAATGATCAGAATACTCCTAAATCTTAGCGAAAATATGCTCGAAATCTCTCTAACAAACAAAATACCCATGAAAACTTGAAAATGTCCAAAATACCCCCAAAACCTTTAAAATAACGAAAATATCACCACTAAACCTGAAAAATTACAACAACAAAAAAAAAGAGAAAAGAAAACCCCTGAAACCTCTCAAACTACCAAAATATGATGAAACCTATGAATAGATATAGGTTTGGGGGGGGGGGGGGGGGTATTTTGGGTATATTGGCCATTCTAGTGTTTTCAAGGGTATTTTTGCCAAAATCTCCCCAAGTAAAAAAAAAAAAAATTATATTACTGGTGAGAATTAGCAAAATATAACACCCCCAAAAAACCGGTTAAATGGCAAAAATACCCCCCAAAAAACCTGAAAAATTACAAAAATAGCCCTAAAACCTCTCAAATGACCAAAATACCATTAAACCTAATATGAACACCAACAATTTTAATGCAACCCGATTACAATGATGGTTTGGAAACCCAAGATCGTGTAGACAACATTTGTTGAGCCTTGACCCATCCTCTAACCAGATGAAAAACCAAGACAATGATGGATTGAAACGCCACACCAAGAATTCCTAAGAAACTCTCAAGAATTAAGGTGATAAGTTTGATTGTTTGAATACCATAAGATTAACTTGATAAGTTCAAAAGTTTTTTTAAAAACTAAGGGGAACACAAGACCTCACAAGGAGAATAATTTTCTGAAAACTAAAAATTGAATTTGAAATTTGTACTACCCATCTATATACCAACAACCCTCCAAGAATAGACAAAGTCATAATTACAGCTTTAAAAACAGCACAAAAATTAACCTAAACAAGTTCCCACGTTTTTGTTTTGGATTCTTGGTCTTTTAAAGGCAATCAAACATAGCTAATTAGCCTCTTTAATTGCTTTGATGATATGGACTAAGCCTTGATTATTGTTTGAGCCCATCTTGATCTTTTCAGAATCAGCCCAATTCTCTTGGACTAGCCCATTTAGTACTTCCTTGAAACGTTTGGCTCTAAGTCTTGCAATTGGGCCACTAGGAAGTGACAAAGGGTCATGTGCAAATTCAACTCCATTTCCTCGTGTATGATCAGCATGACCAGTTCCTTGATTTGCATCAAAACCTATAAAATGACCAGCGTTCCCCAAAACGTCTAAAATGAGAAAAATACCTTGATACTTCTAAAATGACGAAAAATACCAGCCCAAATCCGGAAAAATGGCAAAAAAAAAATAAATATCTCGAAACTTTTAAAATGGCCAAAATACTTTTGAAACCACTAAAATGACCAAAATAATTAACTCTAAAATGATGAAAAATATTCTGGAACCACTAGAATGATGAAAATACTTTTAAAACCACTAAAATCATCAAAATACCCCGACACCTCTAAAATGAGGAAAAAAACTTTGAAACCACTAGAATGACCAAAATATCTTTGAAACCTAAAAAATGAACAAAATACTTCTAAAATGAAGGAAATAAACCTGAGACCACTATAATAACAAAAATACCCTTGGATATCTACGACCAAAATATCCCTGGAACTTCCATGGGTATTTATATATACCATTGCCAGGTGATGGCCATCAAGAGCAATTCGAAAAAATTTGTGTGCTACAATACAACATTCAATGATGGGTATCTACATGTTCAAGAATTGTATGATTTGAGCCTTTACTGATTTTATCTCTACTACTGACGTGAATAATGTTGCATTCATTCCTTTGACATAGAAACATTTTTCATACTATATTACTTTTGTCCTTCTTGCATGTGGATATATATCTCTTCAGTCCACACTAATCATATATAAATTTTCAAAAAACGTACACACAATTTTGTACATTCAAAATACACAACTTTATATATATTTGTACAATAAATGTACACATATTTTCAAAGAATGCATACAACTCTGCAGATTCTATGTGTAGAATTTTTTTACGTACACACAATCTGTTCATTCAATGTACAAAATTTTTCAAAGAATCAACATAATTCTTTACATTTAACGTATTAATTGTTTAAAAAATGCACACATGATGCGAACCTTAATTGACACGCTATGAGACTCAACAAAAATATTGAAATATTTACCCAAGAAAGCTAAAATTCAGATATAGATTGAACCCTGACCCAAAGTTTATAAGTGAAACGTGAACCAAAGGTATAAGTAACAAACCTTGACCCAGTGATTATAAATGAATCACGAATCGAAGAAGTTTGAACGCCACAAGGAAGAATCCCTGATAAGTTCACAGTTCCTTAAGAACTAAAAGAAAAGCACAGCCTCACTTTTTCTGATTTTTATTCAATCTTCCATGACAATTAGTGCATGCTATTTGTAAGACATGACTGAAAAATAGAAAATATAAAAAAACGTACTGAATAATAAAACCCCAAATAAAAGTTGATTCAGTTTGAAATTAGCAGATCCAAAACGTTCTAAATTATAGAAGCCCAAAATTTAGATAGATTTGGTCTGAAATAGCAACTCCAAAATAGGAAAAAATCTCCATTACAATATATAGACTTGGAAAGTCAATCAGCCATTAATTTACACAATAAATCACTCCAAATTAAGCCAGATCAGCCCTCAATAGCTTGAATTAAATTTATTACACCTTCATCCTTCTTTGGGCCAAGTTTAGAATGTCCTGCAATGGAATCAGCTCAAATCTCTTGAATCTGCCCATTAAGTGCTTCCTCGATCTTCTTGGATCTTGCTCTTGTAATGGGCCCAACTGGAATATGCAATAGATCCTTGAATGTTTGTGGATTCTCATCAACACAATTCAAAATATTCAATATACATTATTTTACGGAGAATACATACAGTTATGTTCATTCAACAAACAATTTTTTTTTTTTTTAAATGTACACCAATCAGTACACAATATTTCAATATATATACATAATTATGTATGTAAGGACACAAAAAGTGCTAGACCTCAGCTATACCGAGGGAACCAGCCCTAAGGGTCCAAAATAATGAATTTTTAAAGAGTGGGCTTCGAATCTAGGTCTAGGGATGTTGGATAACATGAAAGTTATGCTAGATCACAAAACACATGCATAACCTCTGGACGTAAGTAAAAACTCTCTTGTATATTGATGCCGAGGACAATCTTTGGTTTTCTCTTACAATTCTCTCATGTCTGTGTGTTCCTCCTCTTCCCCTTTCCTTTCGCGTTTTCCTTTTACATTGTGAATCAGATACTTCATTTAAATACTTGTCCCATCGCCCCCCTCCAAAGTCTTTGGCGGTAGCTATAAGGTTGAATTCTAATAATCAGGTGTCACTTCCCCATTAATGCAGCTAGAGAAGTAGTTGCAGAGCCTTCAATGCGATAGTAGTAGTTTTACCCCAGAGATATTACGTTCTTTCTCTTTATCTTTTTTCTTCACTTCTTTGCCTTCGTGCCCTAAGTCTTCAATAATGATACCCTCGAACTGCCAGATCATTCTTCTCGTCCTCGGTTGCCTATGGCCCCTCATACTTCCATCTTCGGACATCATGCCTTAGAATGTTTTACCCAAGTATGGCTTTCTTCCTCTTTTACGTTACTTGCCAAGCAGGCCTTTTCATGTCCTTGGATCACCTATACTGTTGGGTTGGGCTTTCAACCCCATAAGCACTCTTGGGCCGGCCCAACACATACCTTGGGCCCATTGGCCCTACAATATATATTCAAAAACACAACTTTCAAATAATAAAGACAATTTCTGTATTCAAACCCCATTGTGCGCAAGGCCAAGGACTGGGTAGAGGATTAAGCACACCTCCAAGCTGATGGATGTTGGGCACAAACCGTTGACATTGGTCGCACTTTTTCGCATAGTCTTGAACTTCTCGTTGCATATTCGGCCACCAATACCCTTGTATTAGAGCTCTGTGAGCTAAAGATCTCCCTCCTATGTGACTTCCACATATTCCTTTATGCAATTCTTCTAAAAGCAGCTCTGTTACTTCAAGATGTATACATAGCAAGTAAAGCCCCGAAAAAGATCGCTTGTACAATTTCTGATCCTCAGACAACCAAAACCGAGGTGCCTTTCTACACACCTTATCCACCTCGGCTTTTTCCTCTGGCAAGACATCATCCTTAAAGAAAGACATAATGGGATCCATCCAACTGGACCCTACCCTGATTTGATGAATTTGGATAATATTCCCGTTGCTTTTAATAGGCTTACATAGGTCTTCGACAAGAATGACCCAAGGCAAACCTTGTGTCGAGGACGTGGCGAGAGTAGCCAAAGAATCAGCATATGTACTGTTATTTCTAGGAACGTGCAACCAGGTAAATGATTCGAATTTGGACTGTAGAAGCCTGACTTGAGTTAGGTATTCCTGCATCCTCGGATCTTTAGCCTCCACCTTTCCTTCTACTTGTCCTACAATTAGTTGCGAGTTCGAGAATATTTGCACCACCTTTCCACCCATTTTCTGAATCATATCCATTCCTTTTACCAAAACCTCATACTCGGCTTCGTTGTTAGTAGCCAAAAATCCTAATCTCAGGGACTTTTCCAGCGTAAGCCCCTCTGGGGTTATAATTACCAACCCTATACTGAATCCCCTTTGATTTGCAGCCCCATCAACATAAACATTCCACACTGAAACTTCCATGCACGTGATCACCCCAACTGATTTTTCATCAATGTCCATCTTTTAACATTATCTTCTATTGTGGGCTCAGCGAATTCTGCAACTAAATCAACTAATACTTGGCCTTTCACCGAGGTGCGAGGTATATACCTGACGTCAAAAGCCCCCAGAATGGTGCCCTACTTAGCAACCCTGCTTGTATAATCCGTGCTCCATAGCACTGCTTTGAGAGGGAGTTGAGTCAAGACCACCAATGTCTAAGATTGAAAGTAATGGGGGAGCTTACGTGTAGCGTGCACCACGGCCAGGATTGCCTTTTCCAATGGTGAATAACGCACCTTAGCCTCATGTAAAGACTTTGATGCGAACCCCAATCGACACGCTTTGAGACCCAACAACAATATTGGAATATTTACCCAGGAATGCTAAAATTTAGATTTTTTATTGAACCCTGACCCAACGTTTATAAGTGAAACGCGAACCAAAGGTATAAGTAACAAACCTTGACCCAATGATTATAAATGAATCACGAACCGAAGGTATAAAGTTTGAACGCCACAAGGAAGAATCCCTGATAAATTCACAGTTTTTTTAAGAACCAAAAGAAGAGCAAAGCCTTACCTTTTCTGATTTTTTATTCAATAATCTATGAAAAAAAACGTTTACAAACTTAAGGGCCTATTTAAAGGCTTCATAAAACTTGACAGACAAGAAAATATATTCTAAAATAATTCCTAATTGACACCTAACCATATCAGGAATCAGATTTGACCTAAAAGCATTAAATGCACCTAAAAACAAGGAAATAAACCACTTAAACCTAAAAAAACATGCTAAATAATAAAAACCCTAAATTCAGGTAAATTTAGTCTGAAACAGCAGCTCCAGAATAGGAAAAAAACTCCATTAACTGATATTGAGCTAGAAAGTCAATCAGCCATTAATCCACGCCCTAAATCACTCCAAATTAAGCCAGATCAGCCCTCAATAGCTTGGATTAAATTTATTATGCCTTCATCTTCCTTTGGGCCAAGTTTGGAGTGTCTTGCGTTAGAATCAGCCCAAATCTCTTGAATCAGCCCATTAAGTGTTTCCTTGATATTCTTGGATTTTGCTCTTGTAATAGGCCCAACTAGTACATGCAATAGATCCTTAAATGTTTGTTGGTTCTCATCAGACTTACTCACATAATAGACTGGTTTCTGCATGTTTGTATCAACCCGTATCAGCACCAAGCTTACAGCATGGTTAGCCATTGCGATATACGCGAATAGAACTTCATCAACCTTAGGCCGAGACATAATGGCTAGGCGTGACAGATATTCTTTAAGCTGCTGAAAAGCGATGGCACACTCTTCAGTCCATTCAATTCGTTTCCATTTATTCAACAACTGGAAAAATGGCCTACATCGATCTGCCGACCGTAGATAAATCTGTTGAGGGCAGCAGTCATTCCGGTCAATCTTTGCACTTCTTTCGGATTCTGAGGTGGCTGTAAGCTATTGATTGTCTTGACCTAAGCAGGATTGACCTCGATCCCCCTATGGGTCACCATGTAGCCTAAGAACTTACCAAATCCTACTCCAAAGGAACATTTGGATGCATTAAGACATAACTTGTGTTTTCTCAACGTTTGGAATGTGTCATCCACGGACACCTCAATCGTCTTTCCCAATTGGGGTTCGAACATCCTCGTCATCATTCTCTGGTAGGTAGCCCCTGCGTTTTTTAGACCAAAAGGCATCACCTTGAAGTGGTAATTTCCTGTGGGGGTGACAAAAGCTGTCTTCTCCTAGTCCTCTAGAGCTAAAGGTATTTGATGGTAACCTTGGAAAGCGTCTAGAAAACTCATCCGAGGATGCCCTATAGTAGCATCCACCAGCTGATCTATGCGGGGTATTGGGAATGAGTCTTTGTGACAAGCCTTATTCAAGTCTATGAAATCTACACACACTCTCTACTTCCCATTCTTCTTCTTCCTTAATAGCATCAGCATGCTCCTTAGATGAGCGTTGAGGTGGTTGCCTCCTCGACATCGCCTTTGGATTAACATTCAAGCAATGGCAGATGAAATTCGGGTCAACCCCTAGAGATTCATAAGAGTTACATGCGAATATATCAATGTTCTGTTTCAAAAACTTAACCAATTCCTCTTTTTCTTGGAGTGGCAATTGACTTCTCACCTGAATAAATTTCTCCATGTCATCGGTAATAAGTATCTTCTCGAGCTTTCACACACAGGCTCCTCGACCTCGGCCACATCTGGCTTAGCCGAAGACGTTAATTGCTACAAACTTCTCCCAGCCGAGATCTGGGATTCCTGCCTGGCCTGATGGGCAATTGCTGTCGTTATGCATTGTCTTGCCATAGTTTGGCTTCAATTGAATCCACATATAGGAACTTCACCTTAACATGCAGGGTTGAAGAGACAGCACCTAAGGCATGCAACCATGGCCTTGCCACAATGGCCGTGAAACAGGAATAGGCATCTACTACAATGAAATCTTTATCCACCACCACTGGTCCTGACTGCACGGGCAACTGAATCTGCCTTTTCGGAATGACAGCTTTCCCTTCAAAACTTATCAACGGCAAATCATAACATGTGAGATCTTTAGGCTTCAATTTAAGCACCTTGAATAAATCTGAGTACATGATATCAGCCCACTCTTTTGGTCGACCATCACTCTTTTCACATCATAGCCCCCTATTCTTAGCATGATAACCAATGCATCATTATGTGGCTGGATAGTTCCAACCTTATCTTCTTCAGAAAAACCCAAAATGGGTGAAGGGTTCCCTTTGATCCTCTTCGGCACAGAACTAAGATCCTCGGCAGGAAGTCGCGAAACCGACATTACCTTGATAGGGCAAGACCCAGTTCGACTTGGAGCAGCGAAAATGACGTTTATCGTGCTCAACGAAGGTCTTAAAGTGTTGCTACCTTAATTCACCAAACCAGATTGTGTGCCTTGCCCATTACGCCAGTTCATAAACTGTCTCAACTTTCCTGTTTTGACCAACTGATCCAGATAATTTCATAGGGTCCTGCAGTTTTCTATGGTGTGACCATTGTCTTGATAATAATTGCAAGGGAGGTTCTGATTACATTTCATAGGGTCTCCTATCATTTTATTGGGCCACCTAAAGTATGGTTTATGACAAATTTTTTCCAGCACCTGCTGCACAGGCTCGCAAAACACAACATTCACTGTCTAAGAAGGAGCCGACCTAGACTAGCCAGCAAAATCCATTCATGACTACTTGTTATTGTACATTTCCGACCTGAAATCCCTTGTCTCTTGAGGGACAACTTTCATCTTCCCTTTACCCTGCTGCTGATCTTTCTCAACTCGCTTGTATTCATCAATACGATCCATGAGCCGACATACACTCTTCACAGGTTTCTTGGTTAGAGATTTCCTTAAGTTATGCTCAACTGGAAGGCCGACCTTGAAAGTATTAATTGCCACTTCATCAAAATCACTATCAATCTCATTAAACATTTCCTAGTGTCTATCCGAGTATGTTTTCAAGGTCTCACCCTCTTTCATGGCCATGGATAATAACAAATCCAGAGGCCGAGGTACTCACTACAGGTAACAAAACGAGACCCAAACATCATCTTGAGCTCCATGTAGGAATCAATAGAGTTTGCCTTCAAGCCATTAAACCACTTCATCGCAACAGACCCTAAGCTTGAGCGGAAAACTTTGTAAATCAAGGTTTCATTCTTAGAATAAACTACTATGTGTTAGTTAAAATGACTCACGTGCTCCACTGGATCTGTTCGGCCATTGTAAATGGTGAAATTTGGTTGTGTGAAATGGCGAGGAAGCTTTCCTTTCACGATCTTTTGCTTGATTTGGAAAGTTGGTGCAACGCCTAATATACAAATTATGAGTTTTTATTTTTTATTTAAAAATTGTGTTGGGATACATTGGGGTTGGATTCTTACAATAAATCTATAGAACTGTGTACATTCTTTAAAAAAAAATGTGTATGTTGATTGTACAGAATTATGAATATTTTTTGAAAAATTGTGTACATGACTGCAAAGAGTAGTGTTTTAAAAAATAAAAATAAATAAAGTGCATTGAATGTGCAAGATAGTGTATAATTTTTGCAAATAATCAACGTGTATTCTTTTTTAAAATTATGTACATTGAATCTACAGAATTCTACACATTATTAAATAATGTACAATTTGTACATCGACTACATTCGTCTTTTTATTATTATTAAGGATGGGAATTGTGTACGTTATTTTGAAAATTTTGTGTATGTTAATTGTATAAAATTATTTATATTCTTTGAAAGATCATATTAAATTTACAGAATTGTGAATATTCTTTAAAAAAAAAATTGTGTATTCATGTATAAAATTGTGTATTGTGAGTGTAGAATTTTGTATATTTTTTGAAAAATTGTACATTTAATATACAAAACCATTTTATTGAAAATGTGTAAATTGAATAGACAAAATTGTATACAATCTTTCAAAAATTGTAAAAGTATAAGTTGAATACAGAAATTGTCTTTATTATTTGAAAGTTGTGTTTTTGAATATATATTGTAGGGCCAATAGGCCCAAGGTATGTGTTGGGCCGGCCCGAGAGTGCTTATGGGGTTGAAAGCCCAACCCAACAGTATGGGTGGTCCGAGGACATGAAAAGGCTCGCCCGGAAAGTAACGTAAAAGATGGAGGAAGTCATACTTGGGTAAAACATTCTGAGGCATGATATCCGGGGATGGGAGTATCCTCGGCCATAGGCAGCCGAGGACGAGAAGAATGATCTGGCAGTTCGAGGGTATCAATAATGAAGACTCAGGGCACGAAGGCAAAGAAGTGAAGAAAAAAGATAAGGAGAAGGAACGTAAAATATCTGGGGTAAAGCTGCTACCACCGCATTGAAGGCTCTGCAACTACTTCTTTGGCAGCATTGATGGGGAAGTGACACCAGAGTATTAGAATTTAACCTTATAGCTACCGCCAAAGATTTTGGAGGGGGAGTGATTAGAAAAGTATCTAAATGAAGCATCTGATCCACGCGTGGAAGAAGAAAGAGAAGATAGGAGACAAATATAAAAGGAAAATGGGAAAGGAAAGGGAGAAAGGAGGAACACAGAGACACAAGAGAGAATTGTAAGAGAAAACTAAAGATTGTCCTCCGCATCAATATATAAAAGAGTTTTTACTTATGAATAGAGGTTATGCATGTGTTTTGTGATCTAGCATAACTTTCATGTTATCCAACATCCCTAAACCTAGATTTAAAGCCCACTCTCTATAAGTTCATTGTTTTGGGCCCTTTGGGCTGGTTCCCTTGGTACAACTGAGGTCCAGCACTTTTTATGTACTTACAATTGGCGCCGTTTGTGGGAATTCTTGTGTTCTGGCACGGATAACGTGATGAAAAGTTCGGATCCACACCATGCAAAATCGTTGGGGTCCCAACACGAAGATCCCTTCCAGCACTTGGAACAGATAGAAGATTGAGAGGGCAATGTGCATACAGGGCGCACTGCAAGGAATCACTCGCGGGGTGAAAGCAGAATACTACGTGAAGATGATGCCATGCAAAGAGAGATTGACCACTTGAAGAGGAAGTTACGTCGTGCGAAATGAAAACGAATGCCCTATGTTTTTGATCCCTCCTCTGACAACTCCCAAAGTAGTGGTTATAGGCCCAGGTCAAGAACCCTCCCAGTGAAACTTTCTCATATGAAACAGGAAATCTTCACGACAGGGTAAGCAAGAAGTCTCCTTCCAGGAGCTTGGGCAGTAAGTGCAATAGTAATTTGTAAGTTCAAATTTTACCTAACTGAAATTCCTCAAATTTTTTATATAGTAAATTAAAAACAATTATCAATAGTAAAAAAATCTTACTTAATAATTAAGTTCTCAAAGCAACAAAATCAACCCTTCAATCATTGCCTGTAAGCGGATACACCACAACAAACATATAACAAAGAATTTAAAGAAATAACCAAAATCAAAGTGCATATTAGAGAGGAAGTCAAAATGGCCTCAGATATCCTGAACACCAAAATCACAACCATAGGGCTAATGAACTAAATTCCCAATCATTAAAGTCAATAGGAAATCTCATAACCCAGCTCCTCTTCCCCCCATGTCATTGTACCAAAATATGTCCTTGCAAGTTAAGACATTCATAAATTCTAATCCTGCTCATGAAGTGAGATCACTTCTCCTCCTTTGCTCTTGCCTCTTAACTGTATTGAAAAATCTAGGTGTGGCCAAAGTTGGATGGTAATCAGAATAGATCAACACAAACCTTAACCTGGTCCAGTGTGGCCACAGTATCATCACCCGCTCATTTAATATAGAAGGCTCCTACATAATAAAAATAATAAATAAATAAACAGTTACTAATACATTACACAACATTCAAAAACAAATCAAAGATAAGATCCCTACAAGTACTAACATAATTTACAAATGATTCAAGTGTGCAGGCATCAAAAGTGAAAAATACACATCAAATAGAAGAAGGGAAATATAAAGCATCTTATAAAACATTTTCAATTAATGGAAAAATGAAACACCAAAGGTACGGTCCATATGCGAATTTAATATATAAGTCTATTGCAATAGTTTCAAAAGAAGAACATGTCAATTTCTAGCTCTTTGAAGTATAGATAATATTTAAGGTTTCATAAAGCAAAGGGTCGGTTAAAATAATTTTGGCATAACCATAGAATTTTCCTAGGGGTCTAACACATTTCTTACCACCTTAAAAGAAAATTTCAGCATCTTTTGTTTTCTAGGAGTCATAATGGACAAAGTACTATCATGGTCACATCAAGATTGTAGTTATGATGGTGAAGGTGAGCACAGGCCAGCAATACAAGTACATCAACGTCAACTTCTCAAACATAGCTTATGGTGGTGAAGGTGAGCACAGGCCAAGTTTGGAATGTCTTGCATTAGAATCAGTCTAAATCTCTTGAATCAGCCCATTAAGTGCTTACTTGATCTTCTTGGATCTTGCTCTTGTAATGGGCCCAACTGGTACATGCAATGGATCTTTCAATGTTTGTTGGTTCTCATCATTCCCCCTCTCTTCAAAAGGATTCGTCCTCGAATCGTCACCTACATCAAAAGGAAAAAAGATTAGAAATTAAATGTAGCACTAATGTTATACTCACCTAGAAGGCCGAACTTGTATGCATTATCATTGATTCTCTCAAGGACTTTAAATGGACTATCCCCCCTTGGATGTAGCTTAGACCACCTACGGGTTGGAAGTCTTTCTTTTCTCATATGCACCCAAACCCAATCACCCGGTTCAAAGAGGACTTCTAGACGGCCCTACAGGCTTTGGTTGCATATTGCTCATTTTTCTTCTCTATATGTTGTCGTATACTTTCAAGGAGTTTCTTCACCATCTCAGCCTTCTACTGACCATCCAAACTGGCCATTTCATTAACTGGTAAAGGTAGCAAATCCAAAGGAGTTAGTGGATCAAAATCATAAACAATCTCAAATGGTGAAAAATTAGTAGTTGAATGAACACTCCAATTATATGCAAACTCATTGAATGGCAAACAATCCACCTAATTTTTCAAGTTTTTTTGAATTATAATACGCAACAAAGTAGATAAAGTTCTATTTACTACCTCAGTTTGTCCATCCATTTGGGGGTGACAAGTAGTCGAAAACAATAGTTTAGTTCCTAACTTTCTCTACAAGACTTTCCAAAAATAACTAAGGAACTAAGCATCACGATCAGATACAATACTCTTAGGAACACCATGGACTCGTACTATCTCTCTAAAGAACAAATCAGAGATGTGGGTTGCATCATCAGTTTTATGACAAGATATGAAATGTGCCATCTTTGAAAACCTATCAACACCACAAAAATCGAATCCCTACCTTTCCTTCACCTAGGCAAGCCTAAAACAAAATCCATAGAAATATCAACCCAAGGTGCACTAGGTACTGGGAAAGGAGTGTATAATCCATGTGGTAAGACTTTAGATTTGGCCTGCCTAGAAGTAATACATCTAGAACATGTTCTTTCCACATTACGTTTCATTTTTTGCCCAAAAAAATATTCATGTAACACATCTAAAGTCTTCCTTACACCAAAATGACCCATTAAACTACCTCCATGTGCTTCACGCACAAGCAACTCACACATAAAACTATTAAGCACAGAAAGTCTATTATCTCTAAACAAGTACCCATCTAGTCTATAGAATTTTCCAAATGCTGCCTTCTCACATGCCCCGTACACACTAACAAAATCATCATCATTAGCATACAATCCCTTGACGTACTCAAATCCTAATAATTTTGCAATTAAAGTAGAGACAATGGCACACCTTCTTGATAATGCACCAGCCACAATATTTTCCTTACCTTGTTTGCATTTGATTACAAAAGGGAAGGTCTCAATGAATTCCACCGACTTAGCATGTCTTCTATTTAACTTATCTTGTCCCTTCAGGTGCTTCAAGGACTCATGGTCAATATGTATGACAAATTCCTTCGACCAAAGGTAATGTTGCCAAGTCTCTAATGCTCACACCAATGCATAAAATAGGCTTTTTCCCGATATTAGTCTCACACTCTCTTGTCTTTTTTCACTCGTAGCTTCCCCTTTTCCATTCTGCATTAAAATAATAAACTTGATCAATGAATTCGACTTTTAGTGTTTAAAACAAATACCAACAGCAAAAAGATATGACAGAAACACTAAATCAAGGGAAGAGGACAGAAGAAAAACAAAATTTTGGTCTGAGAGAACTAAAACTACAAACAAATTTTTTTTTTTTCTGTTTTCTATTTCTTTTCAGATGTCTTTTTTTCTTTCTTTCTTTCTTTTTCACTTTTTTTCTCTTTTATTTTTTTTTTTTTTATTTTTTATTTTTTATTTTTTCGGAGATGGTGCACGATTTTAACTTAGTGCACATAAAAAAAACATAAGAATGATGCATAAATAACACTAAAGGAGATAGGATGATAACAGGAAACAAAAAATAAAGGGATAGAAAACTGATTTTAGAACCTGTGCTTTGATACCAAATGATGCGAACCTCAATTGACATGCTTTGCGACCCAACAACAATATTAGAATATTTACCTAGGAAAGCTAAAAATCAGATTTTGATTGAACCCTAACCCAACGTTTATAAGTGAAAAACGAACCAAGAGTAAGTAACAGACCTTGACCCAGCGATTATAATTGAATCACGAACCGAAGGTATGAATTTGAACCCCACAAGGAAGAGTCCCTAATAAGTTCACAATTCTTGAAGAAGTAAAAGAAGAGTAAAGCCTCAACTTTTCTGATTTTTATTCAACAATATATGAAAAATGTTTACAGACTTAAGGGCCTATTTAAGGGCTCCATAAAACTTGACAGACAAGAAAAATATATTCTACAATAACTCCTAATTGATACCAAACCATATTAGGAATCAAATTTGACCTAAAAAGTATTAAATGCTCCGAAAAACAAGAAAATAAACCACCTAAACCTAAAATAACGTACTAAACAATAAAACCCTATATAAAAGTTGATTTGGTCTGAAATTAGTAGATCTAGAATAAGAAAATAGCTAAAAAAAATGTCCTAAATAATAAAAGCCCTAAATTCAGGTAGATTTGCTCTGAAATAGCAGTTCCAGAATATGAAAACTCTCCATTAACTGATATAGACTTGGAAAATTAATCAGCCATTAATCCAAGCCATAAATCACTCCAAATTAAGCCAGATCAGCCCTCAATAGCTTGGATTAAATTTATTACGCCTTCATCTTCCTTTAGGCCAAGTTTGGAATGTCTTGCTTTAGAATCAGCCCAAATCTCTTGAATCAGCCCATTAAGTGCTTCCTTGATCTTCTTGGATCTTGCTGATGCGAACCCCAATCGACACGCTTTGAGACCCAACAACAATATTGGAATATTTACCCAGGAATGCTAAAATTCAGATTTTTTATTGAACCCTTACCCAACGTTTATAAGTGAAACGCGAACCAAAGGTATAAGTAACAAACCTTGACCCAATGATTATAAATGAATCACGAACCGAAGGTATAAAGTTTGAACGCCACAAGGAAGAATCCCTAATAAGTTCACAGTTTTTTTAAGAACCAAAAGAAGAGCAAAGCCTCACCTTTTCTGATTTTTTATTCAATAATATATCAAAAAAAGTTTACAGATTTAAAAGCCTATTTAAAGGCTCCATAAAACTTGACAAACAAGAAAATATATTCTAAAATAATTCCTAATTGATACCTAACCATATCAGGAATCAGATTTGACCTAAAAGTATTAAATGCACCTAAAAACAAGGAAATAAACCACTTAAACCTAAAAAATGTGCTAAATAATAAAAACCCTAAATTCAGGTAAATTTAGTCTGAAACAGCAGCTCCAGAATAGGAAAAAAACTCCATTAACTGATATTGAGCTAGAAAGTCAATCAGCCATTAATCCACGCCCTAAATCACTCCAAATTAAGCCAGATCAGCCCTCAATAGCTTGGATTAAATTTATTATGCCTTCATCTTCCTTTGGGCCAAGTTTGGAATGTCTTGCGTTAGAATCAGCCCAAATCTCTTGAATCAGCTCATTAAGTGCTTCCTTGATATTCTTGGATCTTGCTCTTGTAATAGGCCCAACTGGTACATGCAATAGATCCTTGAATGTTTGTTGGTTCTCATCATTTGTTTGTTGGTTCTCCTCACTTGCTTTTGTAATAGGCCCAACTGGTACATGCAATGGATCCTTGAATGTTGGTTCTCATCACAGACCCTCCAATTAGCATGTGCCAAAAGTGCTCTAAGGAGAGACTCTTTCCTGAGAATTGAAATGTCACAAATGTCACTCTGCCCAAAAATAAGGAAATTGAATATGTACAAGAATACATCCTGACTCATACAAAAGTCAATAAAACCCAAACTCAGAAATACTCGGTAACTCTACCCCAACTTCATTAAGTTCTTACTTGTGTTTTGTTATTCTCAAGAAGTGAATTGGGTAATCACAAGGCATTTCGTTCATGTAATGTTTCTAATCATTATATAACTAATTTTGGTTAGCACATATACGACTCATAACACTTGTAATGGTTTCTAAGGACTTCTGGCCAAAGAAGTGGCAATGCTGGTAATGTAGGTAATCAAAGAAGACACAGAGGAGAACAATAATAGAGGAATAATATGAAGTAGACTCAATAAAGATGACATCAACTTTGACAAAGTGACAATGAAGTGAAGCGAAATAAAAATTGTATCCCTTATGAGTACAAGAGTTACTCAAGAAAAATATACTTAAGAGATCGAGAACCAATAACTCTTCTCGCAAAACACCAAAGTGTCATCTGGCAAAGAACATTAGAAATCTGTGTTTAAACAAAAGGACAGATCACAAAGCCTAGCGAAAACAAGAATTCACTATATTAAAAGAGAATTCATACAGTTTTACAAAGCATAGTAAAAAAAAATCAGAACAGTTTTTACAGTTCAGTTGAATACAAAATTTGAATTCATTGAATTAAAAATAAAAAATGAAGAAAAAAGTAGACTAAAATATGCAATTCAGAGCCAAATAAAACCCAAACAGATCAATGGATAAAATTTAAGTCAGATTATGAGATATAATAGAGGGAAAATCAGGCTATACTGTCCAAGGCAGTGGAATAACAGGGAACATACTAATGAGAAAGTAGTTTATTAGAGAGTTTGCATGAAGATGATAAACATATGTCATACCACAACTTAGCAATATATTGGAATGGAGACCACATGCTACTTTATACAATCTATGATATTATTCTGCCTGCTTCCTACTTTTTCGAACCAAAACACGAAAATCTAGACCCATACCACTGCAGAAGACTTTGCATAGACTTTAAAATTAGGCAACAGAAACTGAATAATAAATAGAGGATATACAGAAATAAGCCTAAAATAAACCACTCCATAGACTGAGGTAGAAGTAGTAATAATGTCTAGATGCTTGTTCGGGAGCAATACTTTTTTTTTTTTTTTTTTTTTCTCTGAATAAGTAGAACTTTATTAAAAATATGAACATCACCCTGCACACAAGAAGTTCACACAGGTAGTCAAATCAAGGGAAATTACAATCATCAAGAAACTTGAACAAATTAGAACTTGAATGTTTTGATAAAGCAGTCATTCATTCACTTAAGGAATACAATAAAAGCATTTTAAAACCCGTCGTGGACCATTCTAACCTTTCAAATGCTCTATTGTTCCACTGTCTCCGTATAGCCAACATTAAACCTAAAGGTACAGCTCTGCTAATTAACTAAACAAGTTCTGTCATCTACCCTCCCCAGGGATGACACAGAATTTTCACGCAATTCCCAATGCAAAATTCCCCCAAGAGGTAAGGGTTTGAGAAAAGAAAAAAAGGCTACAACTGACAAATAAGTCACAATGTTAACAAAAGGTCCAATACAATAATTCTAGAATCCAACCACCAAAATTAAAAGGTTAATTAGTTAAATGTTGATATGGCAGTGCCATTGTGGCTGCCATTTAATGGAAAATCAACAATTTACGAGTGCTTACTTGCACATTAGTACCTAACAAAAAAGTGTTTACTGCACATATAAACGTTAAATAGTGAACTAAAATTGACAAAACATACAAACGTTAGTAATGCAAATGTCTTATCCTTATTTCTATGCAAGCATGGGAGCATTTGACCATTGAAACATGTGATCATCAAAGAAGTATGTAAGCATTGGAGCAATTGGAGCATCCAACCATAAAAGTAGCATATGAGCATTAAAGCATATAGGAATCTAGACAAGTTATCTTAAACGCATGTAGACATAGTAGCATACAAATATCAAAGCAAGTGACCATAGAAATGTATGATGATCAAAGCAAGCGTACATAAAAGAATATGAATTTCAAAAGATGTGAACAAAGAAGAAGGTGATCATCTAAGCAAGAAGACATAAGAGCATATGAACGTTAAAGCAAGTACACATATGAGCACGAGATCAAAAAAGCATGAGAACAAATGAGCACATGAGCTTTAAAATCTCAAGGTACACATATATATTACTGTTCAATTACCTTAGAATTTAAGTACAATCATCAAAGCTAGTGAGTGCCCGAGCATATATGAACATTTCGATCTCCTAGCGCATAGATATATTGTCGATCAAGTGTGTTCACATGTGGTTAAAAGATTAATCTTTTAAAGGAGTACACTTAATTTATATGTACAATTTAAGCATGGGAGAATACAATTATTTGATCATGAGAGCATACAATCATGTGATCATTAGAGCATAAAACATATGAGAATTTAAGGACCCAAGTACATATACCTCTAATCTATAAGTCACCTTCGCATTCAAGCAAAATCGTCAAACCGTTTGAGCGTACAAACGTCCAACTACATGTTCACGTAAGCCTCCAAGCCTATAACTTATTATAAAAGCATGTGATCATCAAAACAAATTACATGAAAGCATATGATCGTCAAAACAAATACACACATATGAGCACAAGATCAACAAAGCATTTGAACATATAAGGACAGGAGGATTTGAACTTCAAAGTAAACATACATCTTACCGTTCAATTACCATAGTATTTAAGTACAATCATAAAAGCGTGCGAGTGTCCGAGCATTCAACTACGTGAATGTTGCAGTCTCCAAGCGTATAGACATATCATGGATCAAGTGTCTTCACATGTAGGTAAGAAATAAATCTTTTAAAGGAGTGACACTTAATTTATGTGTAGCATTTAAGCATGAGAGAATACAAACATTTGATTAAAAGAGTATACAATCACGTTATCATTAAAGCTTAAAGCATATGAGAATTTTTGAACCCAAGTACACATACCTCAAATCTACTAATCATTCACGCAAAATCATCAAAGCATTTGATCTTACGAACGTCCAAGTGTGTGCACATGTGCGAGGATATCATACGAGTGAATACCAACGCTTGTGAGCATACGATTATCAAAGCAATTGAATATAGGAGCATATAATCATCCAATTGTCCAAACATATGAATACGAAATTATAAAAGCAAGTGGGCATAATCATCAAAGCATGGAGGAGTGGGAGCTTATAACCTTTGGAAAATGTGACCATCAAAGAAGTATGTTAACATAGGAGCATCCAATCATAGAAGTGTACGAGCATATGAACATTAAGGCATATAGGTATGGGGACAAATTCTTTTCAAATCAAAGCATAGTAGCATATAATTATCAAAGTATGTGAACATAAAAATGTACGATCATCAAAGCATGTGTACATAAAAGTATGTGAATTTCAAAAGATGTGAAAACATGAAAGCAAATGATCATCAAAGCAAATACACATGAGAGCATATGATAGTTAAAGCAAGTACACATGTGAGCACAAGATCAACAAAGCACGCGAACATATAAGCACAAGAGCATTTAAACCTTAAAGTACATATATACCTTACCGTTCAATTACCTTTGAATATAACCACAAACATCAAAGCGAGTGAGTGCCCGAGCATCCAACTACAAAAACGTTTCTATCTCCAAGTGTATAGATATATTGACGATCAAGTGTGTTCACATGTGATTAAAAAATAAATCTTATGAAGGATTAACACTTAATTTATATGTAGCATTTAAGCATAAGAGAATACAAACATTTGATCATGAGAGCATACAAACATGTGATCATTAGAGCATAAAGCATATGAGAATTTAAGAACCTAAGTACACATACCTCAAATCTGCCAATCACCTTACCATTCGGTGCTTATGAGCATTCTATCATCTCAACAAAGACAAATGTGAGTAGTTTATCGACAAAGCAAATCACCATACAAGCATGTGATCATGAGAGCATACATGCATAGGAGCATTGAAGCACCCTAGGACGGATATCTCTAATCTCCCAATCATCTCATGATTCAAGCAAAATTATCAACGCATTTGAGCATACAAACTTCCTACTACACGATCACTTTAGTCTTCCAGCCGATTGACATTTCATCATCCATGTGTATGCACGTGTGTGGATATGAAACATGTGGATATCAATGCTTGTGAGCATCAAAGCATGCAAACATAGAAGCACTCTATCGTCTGGCATGTGAACTTAAATGTATGTGATCAATAAAGCATGTTAATAAAAGATCATCCAATCATATGAGCATCCGAGCATATGAGCATCAAGGCATATAGGCAAGAGAACTCGTTCTCGTCAATCCATATAAACACAGAAGAATATGATCATCAAAGCATGTGAACATCAAAACATGTGAATATAGAAGCATATGATCATCAAAGCAAGTAGACACGAGAGCATATGATCACCAAAGCAAGTACACATGTGAGCACGAGATCAACAAAACATATGAACATACAAGCAAATGAGCATTTAAGCCTCAAAGTACACATACATCTCACTGTTCAATTACTTTAAGATTTAAGCACAATCATCAAAGCATATGAGTGCCCTCGCATTCAACAACATGAACGTTTCAGTCTCTAAACGTATAGATATATCGTCAATCAAAAGTGTGCACATGTGGTTTAAAGGAGTGACTCTTAATTTATATGTAAGCATTTAAGCAAGAGAAAATACAATCATTTGACCATGAGAGCATACAATTGTGTGATCATTAGAGCATAAAGCATATGATCATTTAAAAACGCAAGAACATATACCTAAAATCTACCGATCACGTCAACGTTGAAGCAAAATCGCCAAAGTGTTTGAGCATACGGACGTCCAACTACATGATTACTTTAGCTTCCAAGTCTATACACATATTAGCATCCAAGTGTGTACACATGCACGTGAATATCAGATGAGTGAATATCAATTCTTGTAAGCATGCGATTATCAAAGGCATTTGAACGCCGAAGCATATAATCATTAAATCATTCAAATGTATGAGCATGAAATTATACAAGCAAGTGGGCATGTGATCGTTAAAGCATGTAGGCACGGGAGCATACGACCATCAAA
This sequence comes from Castanopsis chinensis, assembly GCA_032878915.1. Classification (NCBI taxonomy): domain Eukaryota; kingdom Viridiplantae; phylum Streptophyta; class Magnoliopsida; order Fagales; family Fagaceae; genus Castanopsis; species Castanopsis chinensis. Next base: position 11,176,940 of record JAVQMG010000115.1, on the reverse strand, counting down.
ACATATGATCATCAAAGAAGCATGTTAACATAGGAGCATCAATCATAGAACTGTTCGAGCACATGAGCATTACCAAGGCATATAGGCAAGTGGACAAGTTCTTTTCAAAGCAAGTAGATATACCTCTAAGCATACGATCCTCAAAGTATGTGAGTATAGAAGTGTACGATCATCAAAGCATGTGAACATAGAAGTATGTGAATCTCAAAAGATGTGAACATAAAAGCATGTGATCATTTAAGCAAATAGACCAAATGATCATCAAAGCAAGTACACATGTGAGCATGTGATCAACCAAGCATTAAACATACAAGCACATGAGCATTTGGGCACCCAAGTACACATACAACTTACGGTCCCATCTAATGAGAACCAACAAACATTCAAGGATCTATTACATGTACCAGCTGGGGCTATTACAAGAGCAAGATCTAAGAAGATCAAGCAAGAACTTAATGTGCTGATTCAAGAGATTTTGGCAGATTCTAACGCAAGACATTTAAAACTTGGCCCCAAGGAAGATGAAGGCATAATAAATTTAATCCAAGCTATTGAGGGCTGATTTGGCTTAATTTGGAGTGATTTATGGCGTGGATTAATGACTGATTGACTCTCTAACTCTATATCAGTTAATGAAGATTTTTTCCTATTCTGGAGCTGCTATTTCAGACTAAATTTACCTGAATTTAAGGCTTTTATTATTTAGCACGTTTTTTTAGGTTTAAATGGTTTATTTCCTTGTTTTTAGGTGCATTTAATGCTTTTAGGTCAAATTTGATTCCTGATATGGTTAGGTATCAATTAGGAAATATTTTAAAATATATTTTCTTGTCTGTCAAGTTTTATGGAGCCTTTAAATAGGCCCTTAAGTCAGTAAACGTTTTTTGATACATTATTGAATAAAAATTAGAAAATGGGAGGCTTTACTCTTCTTTTGGTTCTTCAACAGTTGTGAACTTATTAGGGATTCTTCCTTGTGGCGTTCAAACTTTATACCTTTGGTTCGTGATTCATTTATAATCACTGGGTCAAGGTCTGTTGCTTATACCTTTGGTTCACGTTTCACTTATAAACGTTGGGTCAGGGTTCAATCACAATCTGAATTTTAGCTTTCTTGGGCAAATATTCCAATATTGTTTGTTGGGTCTCAAAGCGTGTCGATTGAGGTTCGCATCATTTGGTATCAGAGCACAGGTTCTAAAATCAATTTTCTATCCCTTTAATTTTTTTTTTTTTTGTTTCCTGTTATCATCCTATCTTGCTCCTTTAGTGTTCTTCATTCATTGTTCTTTTTTTTTTTTTTTTTAAGTGCACTAGGTTAAACTCGTGCACCCATCTCCAAGAAAAAAAAAACGTGAAAAAAAAAAAAAAAACGACATCAGAAAAGAAATAGAAAACAGAAAAAAAAAAAATTGTTTGTACTTCTAGTTCTCTTAGACCAAAATTTTGTTTTTCTTTGGTCCTCTTCCTTTGATTTAGTGCTTCTGTCATATTTTTTTGCTGTTGGTATTTTGTTTAAACACTACAAGTCGAATTCCTTCATCAAGTTTATTAGTTTATTGTAGAACTGAAAAGGGGAAGCTACAAGTGAAAAAATGCAAGAGAGTGTGAGACTAATATCGGGAAAAAGCCAATTTAAAAGTGAAATACGAGTGAGAGTGACATAATTTGAGTGCAAACACGTGAGGGAGTGTTGTGAAGAATTATTTTCTAACAATTTTCTGTTGTTTCAAAAGTATGTCTTCCAAGGTTGAAACATCAAATAGGGAGGAGGGGAGGAGTCATCCATCATTTTGCAGTCCATGCAACAACAATTTGAACGTATGAACGTGGTGTTTAATGAGATTCGGGATCGGATGGATAGGCAAGACACTGTTATTGCTGCTTTGCGAGAGGAGCATCCCCAAAGAGTCCCTAATGATAGAAGGTAAGAAAGGCGT
>JAVQMG010000115.1:11157500-11170000 GCA_032878915.1 Castanopsis chinensis | reverse complement strand
TTCAAACTTGGCCCCAAGGAAGATGAATGCATAATAAATTTAATGCAAGCTATTGAGGGCTGATCTAGCTTAATTTAGAGTGATTTATGGCATGGATTAATGGCTGATTGACTCTCTAGCTTTATATCAGTTAATGGCTTTACTCTTCTTTTGGTTCTTCAAGAGCTGTGAACTTATTAGGGATTCTTCCTTGTGGCGTTCAAACTTTATACTTTCGGTTCGTGATTCATTTATAATCACTGGGTCAAGGTCTGTTGCTTATACCTTTGGTTCACGTTTCACTTATAAACGTTGAGTTAGGGTTCAATCACAATCTGAATTTTAGCTTTCTTGGGCAAATGTTCCAATATTGTTTGTTGGGTCTCAAAGCGTGTCAATTGAGGTTCGCATCACCATCACTTTACGATTTAAGCCCTATCGTCAAAGCATGTGTGTGCTCGAGCATCCAACTATATGAGCATTTCAGCCTCCAAGCATGTAGATATATCGTGATTCAAGTGTGTGCACGTGGTTAAAAAATAAATCATATGAAGTAGTGATACTTAATTTATACGTAAGCATTTAAGCATAAGAGTGTACAAGCATTTGGTCTTGAGAGAATACTAGCAAGTCATAATTAGAGCATACAAGCATATGAGCATTTAAAAACCAATGTTTGCATACCTCAAATCTACCAATCACCGCAACATTCAAGCAAAATTGTCAAAACGTTTAAGCGCATGAACGTCAAACTACATGATCACCTAAGCCTCCAAGCCTATATATATATTAACATCCAAGAGTGTGTATATGTGCGTGGATATCATACGAGTGAATGTCAATGTTTGTGAGCATGAGATTATAAAAGCATTTTAACATAGGATCATGTAATTATCAAACTGTCCAAGCATACAAGTATGAAGTTATACAAGCAAGTGGGCATTTGATCATTAAAGTATGTAGGCATTGGAATATATGATCATCGAAGCATGTGAGAATCAAAGAATTTGAACATCAAAGCATCCAAAACATTGGAGAATTTGATAGCCATAGCGTGTAGACATGAGAGCATTTGATCGTCAAAGCAAGTATACATGTGAGCACATTATCAATAATACATGGCAACATACAAGCATTTGATCATGAGATCAAACAAGAATATGATCGTGAGAGCATCCAAGAATATAAGCATTTAAGCGCCCAAATACACATACCTCTAATCGCCCAATCTTCTCAACATTCAAGCACAATCGTCAAAGCATTTAAGCGCACATATGTTCGACAATACGATCACTTGTGCCCCCAAGCCTATAGACATTTCATGATCGCCATGTGTGCACATGTGTGATCATCAAACATGTGAATATCAATGCACTTAATGGGAACACACGATCATCGAACATGTGAACATCAAAGCATGTGGGGGAGCATGTGATCATCAAAGCAAGTGGACATGTGAGCATTTTATCATCAAAGCAATGACGAATGTGGGCAGGTTATCAACAGAACATGTGAATGTACAAGCATGCGATCATGAGAGCATAAATGCATATGAGTATTTAAGTACCCAAATACACAAACCTCTTAACTCCAAATCATCCAAGCAAAATCATCAATGCATTTGAGTGTACAAACATCCTACTACACGAGCTCTTTAGCCTTCTAGCCTATACATTTCATCATTCAAGTGTGTACACATTTGTGGATATCAAACATGTGAATAGTAATGCATATGAGCACGCAATATTCGAAACATTTCAAAATAGGAGTAGGTAATCATCAAAGCATCCAAGCATATGAGCTCGGAGGCGTACAGGCAAATGGTCAGGTGATCGTCAAAGCATGTAAACATGGAAGCAATTTACCATCATGGCATGTGAACTTAAATGCATATGATTAACGAAGCATATTAACATAGGAGCATCCAATCGTAAAAGTGTATGACCATATGAGCATGAAGGCATATAGTCAAGTGAACATATTCTCTGTAAATCATGTAGACATAGGAGCATACGATCATCAAAGTGTGTGAACATAGAAGTGTATGATCATCAAAGTATGTGAACAAAAATGCATATGATCATTCAAGTGTGTGCATTTAAGAATGAGAGTATACAACCATTTGATCGTGAGTGCACACATGTGTGCACTTGATCAACAAAGCATTGAACATACAAACACATGAGCATTTAAGCATCCAAGTATACACAGACATCATACCGTCCAATTGCCTTAGAATTTAAGCTCGATCATCAAGGCGAGTGAGTGCCCGAGCATCCGACTACACGATCGTTTCAGTCTCCAAGCATATAGATATATCATCATTCAAGTGTGTGCACATGTGATTAAAAAATAAATCTTATGAAGAATCTGTAAGCATTTAAGCATGAGAGTATACAAGTATTTGATCGTGAGACCATACAAGCATGTGATCATTAGAACATACAAGCATTTAAGCATTTAAGAACCCAAGTGCACAAACTTCAAATCTACCAATCACCACAGCATTAAAGTAAAATCATCAAAGCATGTGAGCTCACGAAACATCAAACCACATGATCACTTTAGCCACCAAGCCTAACAAAATATATTAGCATCCAAGTGTATGCACATGTTTGTGAATATCATACTAGTGAATATTAATGCTTGTGACCATGCGATTATCAAGGCATTCAAATGTAAGAGCATGTAATCATCAACTCGTCCAAGCGTATAAGCATGAAGTTATATAGGTATGCGAGAATGTGATTGTTAAAGCATGTAGGCATGGGAGCATATGATCATCGATGCTTGTGATCATCAAATAATTTGAATATCAAAGCATCTAAACATTGGAGCATGTGATCACCAAAGTATGTAGACATGTGAGTATGTGATTATTGAAGCAAATACACATATGAACATTTTATCAAAAAGCATGAGAATATACAAGCATCTGATCATGAGATTAAGCAATAATGCGATCGTAAGAGCATAGAAGCATATGAGCATTTAAGCACCCTAGTACACATACCTCTAATCTCCCAATCTCCCAAGCATTCAAGCACAATCGTCGAATCATTTGAGTACACCTACGTACGACAACTCGATCACTTATGCCTTCATGCCTATAGACATTTCATGATCACCGCGTGTACACATGCGTGTGGATATCAAATATGTGAATATCAACGTATGTGAGCATGTAATCACCAAAGCATGAGCAATTAATCATCAAAGCATCCAAGCATATGGGAATAATGGCACACAGGTAAGTGGACATTTAATTATTAAAGCATACAGACATAGAAACATATGATCATCGAAATATGTGAAAATCAAAGCATGGGAGTATATGAGCATGTGATCATCAATGCAAGTAGACACGTGAGCATTTTATCAACACAACAAAGACAAATGTGAGTAAGCTATCAACAACGCATGTGAACATACAAACATATGATCTTGAGAGCATACATGCATATGAGCATTTAGGCACCTTAGTACACATACCTCTAAGCTCCCAATCAAATCAGCATTCAAGCACAATCGTCAACGCATTAGAGTACATGAACATCCTACTACACGATCCCTTTAGGCTTGGAGCCAATATACATTTCATCATCCAAGTGTGTGGATATCAAATACGTGAATTTCAATGCATGTAAGCATGCAATCATCAAAGCATTTCAAAATAGGAGTAGGTAATTATCAAAGCGTTCAAGCGTATGAGCTCGAAGGCATACAGGTAAGCGGTCATGTGATCATCAAATCATGTAGACATGGAAGCAATCTATCATCGTGGCATATGAACTTAGATGCATGTGATCAACAAATCATGTTAACAAAGGAGCATCCAATCAAAAAAGTGTCTGAGCATATGGGCATCAAGGTGTATAGGCAAAGTTGTCATCAAAGCATATCGACATAGGAGCAAACGATCATCAAAGCATATGAGTGCCCAAGCATCCAACTACACGAGCGTATCAACTTCGAAGAATATAGATTTATCATCATTCAAGTGTGTACATATGTGGTTAAAAAATAAATCTTACAATGAAGTGGCACTTAATTTAAATTTGACCATTTAAGCATGAGAGAGTACACAAGTATTTAGCATAAAGAGCTCATGTGATCCCTAGAGCAAATGAGCATTTAAGAACCCAAGTATATATACCTTTAATCTTGCAATCACCTTAGCATTCAAGCAAACTCGTCAAAACTTCCGAGCGCATAAACGTCCAACTACCTGATCACTTAAGCCTCTAAACTTGTAGACATATTAGTATCCAAGTACGTGCACATGTGTGTGGATATTTAACATGTGAATATCAATTCTTGTGAGCATGCAAATATCAAAGCATTTGAACGTAGGTGCATGTAATCATCTAAGCATATGAGCGTGAAGTTATTCAAGAAAGTCGGCATGTGATCGTCAAAGAATGTAGGCATTTGCGCATACGATCATCGAAGCAAATGACCATCAAAGAATTTGACCATTAAAGTATCCAAATATTGGAGCATGTGATCACCAAAGTAAGTAGACATGTCAGTATGTGATCATCAAAGCAAGTACACACGTGGGCATATTATCAACAAAGCATGGGAACATTTGCATTTGATCATGAGAGCATACAAGTATATAAGCATTTAAGCACCCAAGTATACATACATCTAATCTCTCGATCAACTTGGCATTCAAGCACAATTGTTAATGCATTCGAGCGCACAAACTCTCAACTACATGATCAGTTAAGCATCCAAGTGTGTGCATATGTGTATGGATATCAAACATATGAATATCAATGTATGTGTGCATAGGAGCATGTCATAATCAAAGTATGAGTGTCAAATCATCAAATCGTCCAAACATACAAGTACAAAATTATAAAAGCAAGTGGGCATATAATCGTTAAAGTATGGAGGCATGGGAGCATATGACCATTGGAACATGTGATCATCAAAGTAGTATGTTAACATAGGAGCATCCAATCATAGAAGTGTACGAGCATATGAACATTAAGACATATAGGCATGTGGACAACTTCTTTTCAAAGCATTTAGACATAATAGCATACGATTATCAAAGCATGTGAACATAAAAATATATAATCATCAAAGCAAGGGTACATAGATATCTGTATGTGAATTTCAAAAGATGTGAAAACATAAAAGCATGTGATCATCAAAGCAAATACACATGAGAGCATATGATCGTCCAAGCCCACATGTGAGCACGAGATCAACAAAGCACGCAAACAAATAAGCACAGGAGCATTTGAACCTAAAAGTACATATATACCTTACCTTTCAATTACCTGAAAATATATCCACAAACATCAAAGCGAGTGAGTGCTCGAGCATCCAACTACAAGAACGTTTCAGTCTCCAAGCGTATAGATATATTGACGATCAAGTGTGCGTGTGTTCACATGTGATTAAAAAATAAATCTTATGAAGGAGTAACACTTAATTTATATGTAGCATTTAAGGATAAGAGAATACAAGCATTTAATCATGAGAGCATACAACCATGTGATCATTATAGCAAAAAGCATATGAGAATTTAAGAACCCAAGTACACATACTTCAAATCTGTCAATCACCTCAGCATTCGGTGTTTATGAGCATATGATCATCGAAATATGTGAACATCAATGCTAGTGGGCATAGGAGCATATAATCATCAATGCAAGTATACATATGAGCATTTTATCATCTCAACAAAGACAAATGTGAGTAGTTTATCAAAAAAGCACGATCATCAAGTGTGTGCACATGTGGTTAAAAAATAAATCTTATGAAGGAATGACACTTAATTTATATGTAAGCATTTATGCATGAAAATACAAGCATGTGATCATTAGAGCATACAAGCATTTGAGCACACAAGCATTTGAGCACACAAGCATTTGAGCACACAAGCATTTGAGCACTTAAGAACCCAAGTGCACAGACTTCAAATCTACTAATCACCACAGCATTAAAGTAAAATCGTCAAAGCATGTGAGCTCACGAAACATCGAACCACATGATCACTTTAGACTCCAAGCCTATAAAATATATTAGCATCCAAGTGTGTGCACATGTTTGTGGATATCATACTAGTGAATATTAATGCTTGTGAGCATGCGATTATCAAGGAATCCGAATGTATAAGCATGAAGTTATATAGGTAAACGGGAATGTGATTGTTAAAGCATGTAAGCATGAGAGCATAAGATCATCGATGCATGTGATCATCAAAGAATTTGAATATCAAAACATCTAAACATTGGAGAATGTGATCACTAAAGTATGTAGACATGTGAGTATGTGATTATCGAAGCAAATGCACATGTGAACATGTTATCAAAAAAGCATGAGAACATATAAGCATCTGATAATGAGATTAAGCAATAATGTGATCGTGAAAGCATAGAAGCATATGAGCATTTAAGTACCCTAGTACACATACCTCTAATCTCCCAATCTCCTAAGCATACAAGCACAATCTTTGAATCATTTGATTGGATCTACATCCGACAACACGATCACTTATGCCACTAAGCCTATACACATTTCATGATCACTGTGTATGCACTTGTGTGTGGATATCAAATATGTAAATAGCTATATATGTGAGCATGTAATCACCAAAGCAAGAGCAAGTAATCATAAAAGCATCAAAGCATATGAAAATAATGGCACAAGTAAGTGGACATGAGATCATCAAAGCATATAGACCTAGAACATATGATCATCGAAGCAAGTACACATGTGGGCATGTTATCAACAAAGCATGAAAACATTTGCATTTAATCATGAGAGCATGCAATTTTATAAGCATTTAAGCACCCAAGTATACATACCTCTATTTTCCCAATCAACTTTGCATTCAAGCACAATTGTTAATGCATTTGAGCACACAAACGTCCAACTACACGATCACTTAAGCCTCTAAGACTAAAAACATATCATCATCCAAGTGTGTGCATATGTGTATAGATATCAAACATATGAATATCAATGTATGTAAGCATGGGAGCACGTCATAATCAAAGTATGAGTATGGGGTCATGTCATCACCAAATCTTGTTATCATGGGAGTATGTAATCATCAAATCATGAGAGAATGTGAGCATTCCACCCTATAAGCATTCAAGCATATGAACAATCAAGCATGTTAGCGTGGGAGCATACGATCATCGTAGCATGTAAAAATGTGAGCAACTAAGCATGTAAGAACTAGTGAGCATTAGCACACATATGCATCAAAATGGATGTGCACATCAATCTCCAAAAATATAGGTAAATCGATATTTGAGTGTGTGCACATGTGGATACAAAAAAAGAATTGATGCTTGAAGGAGTGACACTTAATTTAACTTATGAGCATTTAAGAAAGAGAGCATACAAGCATGTTAGCATGCGAGCATACAAGCATGTGATCATAGCGCAAACAAGTATATGAGTGCAAATACCTCTTACCATCCAATCTCCTCAACATTCAAGCACAATTGTCGAGGCATTTGAGCACACGAATGTCCAATCACATGATCAATTATGCCTCCAAGCATATAGACTCATCATCATCCAAATGTGTGCAAATGTGTGTGGATATCAAACATATGAATATCAATGCATGTGAACATGAGAGCATGCGATCATTAAGGAATATTAGCATAGGAGCATGGGAGAATGTGATCATCACTTAAAAATAGACGAAGGAGTCGCTACCTGGTTATCGGTCCAAAAACTAAAACATGACTCCATGAATATCTGCCTACCAGACTAGGTCCGGAGCTAGGATATAAGATGGGAAGAGGTTAGTCACCCCAATCTTGCCTAGCCATAACTGGCTTTCAAATATCATAGCTTGATAATAGTCAAGTGATGTGTATCTTATGGGTTTATGTGAACCCATGCATACATCTAAGCCCTAGTGTTTCTCTACGGATCATGTGAAACAAATAAAATAGAAACCAGAAAAAGAATCATGTGAAGACAATCAAGCATGTGAAGGTCAACAAAAGAGAGCACACAAGCATGTGCGCATGAGACCATACAAGCATGTAAGAGTATGGGAGCATGTGATCATCAAAGCATGTTCACGTAGGAGCATATCATTATTAAAGTATGTAGATATGTAAGCATTTAGTAATCAAAGCATGGGAACATGTGATCATCAAAACATGTAGACATATGAGCATTTAAGAGCCAACCATATTTTATTAGTTACCAAATTTCATCCCCAATTTTTTATCAAATTAATTTTCAAAAGAAAATCTTTTAACATTGAAAGCATTTATTACTTTCTTTCCAAAACCTCATCCTTGAAATAGTTGACAAAAGATTTAATTCTCATTGATTAGAAAAGATTTCCTCTTTAAATGCTCTTTCAAGACCTCCCTTAAATTGATCAATCAACTTTAAATTTGAATTCAGGTCTTCAAGACCAATGTACAAGGAAAGTATGCATGTCAACCATATAAAAAAAGGGAAGAAAATTAATCATGGGGACTATTCAACTATTTATTTCTAAATGCAAGAATTTACACAATTACATATTAATCAAGTCATTGATTTATCCAATTAAATGCAAGAATTAATTTCCAAACTCCATGGGAACTATTTAGCTATGTATGTCTAGACACAAGGTAAAATTAGAAAACAATGCAAGGAAGAATTCATTGGCTGCCATGTTTAGATATAAAAGGAAATAAAATATTATCACGTAATAAAGGAAACTAATAAAACTTGTATAAATCCAAGAATTACTAAATCACCTTAGCATGCATGAGCATACTCAATGCCATTGTAAAGCTAGGCTACAAATACCAAATAAAACTTTCAAGCAAACCAAAATTACCATTTCTACAACCTCCACTACCAGCACTATGTGCTCTACTAACTTCATAAAAGTTGAGAGATTTCAACAAAGGGTGATAATTCTCAAGGACAAAACTTAGATATAGTATCTTAGATGATGTTTCTTAAGTTCCCTCTTAAGGTTCAGTTATATGGCTATTTAATTAAAAAATACACTTTCATCTCATAAGAAAAAATCCATATAGCACAGTCTTAAAAAGAGAACCTAAATAACAGCACCTAAGTGCTGTACGTAAGTCTTACCCTTCTCATTAATTAAAACCCATTTTGATTATTTCTTTTCGGGTCAGATCAATAGCTATGCTTTGAGGAAGTTTCTTCTCAATTAAGTTTTACGACAAACAGCAGTAAAAAGAGTAAATTAATGGGGGAAAAGGGAATGATTTACAAAACTCCATTGACAAGGCAAGTTAAGAGGGTAAGTTACAGTATTTCATTTAACATTTTTATTTCTATTTTCTAGTATCTTGCTAAATTTAAAATTTTCCCACATTTTCTCACCAGCCAAACAGGGAAATAGAGAACCCAAACATTAAAATTTTCCAATGTTTTCTCACTAGCAAAACATTTTCTCACTTGTATTAACTACTAATGCATGCAAGCAAAACATAACAATCAACCAAAAATAAACTAAACAAAAAAAAATTACAATCAACATAATCCAACAAAAATTTTAGCAAATAAATAAACAAATAAATAAATAATAATCAAAACCAAAATTAATACTCATACCTATAAACCATAATGAAATCTTTGGCTTGATTCCAGTTGAAGCAGACCCACATGAATAAACACAAAGGAAACGGCATTAAAAGTGTGAAAAAAATGGCTTCCGAAAACAAAATATAAAAATCATGGAAAAGTGAAGTTGACTCACCCGACTCACCTTCATTTCTTCGGCTCGGAGATGAATAGAAAACAAAAACACAAACAAAAAAAATGATGAGAATCAAATCAAAAACCCTAGCCCTAATAGAGAGGAGAGAAAAGACAGAAATAGAGAGAAGTTTTCTTCTCTTTTATTTTTTGTCTGTTTAGACCAAAGAGAGAATAAATATAACGTGATAAATTATTTTAATTTATAAGGGAGAGCAATATGATGAACAAATTAAAATTTTGAAACACAACATAGTTGAAAAAATTGATTTGCAACCCCAAATTCTTAAGGCAAGCCATAATTCAACTAGAGCAATCTATGTGTTAAACTCTAGGAGTCTGTACATTCTTTTTAGCATTTGAGATTTAGAAGTCATTGTGACTTTCCTCCAAGAGCCAATCATCCCAAAAATAATGTTACTCAAAAGTAAATAAGCAGAATCTCAGCAAAATGTTTGATATAAACACAAGTCAAAAAATATACTCAACAAAACTTTTTAAATGTAAATAATCAAGATCTCACCAACATGTTTAAAATAAACATAGGTTAGACACTTACCTAACAAAACTTCCTGAGAGCAAAACCGTAAAGACACATAACAGAAGCAAACAACAACAAAATTACAACTCAACACAAAACCAGAAAAAACAAAAAATCCTAAAGAGTAAAGAACAATTACATCTCTAAAAAAGCAATTAACAACAAAATTACTAAATTTCAGAATGTTGTTTTCTCAACATATCAAATATTTAACTTCTGGAACTTATAAACAGGGCCACATACCAAAACCACCAACCAAATTATAGTACAGGTTTGGAAAAGAGGAAGCTACCAAGATGACCAAATTTTGTAGTGAAATAAAGCAGAAAAGTGTATTTATGAGATAGTGCAAACATAAGCAAATCTCAACTCCAAAAAAATCATGCTTTAAAATCTAAGAAGATTGAAACTCAGATCTTTAATACTTTTCCTTTTAACCACTTTCAAGTAACTAAACAGCTTTCCTACTAATTACACAAACTCAAACTGTTCACATAAGAAAACATCATAAATCAAAAGAAAGAAATCCAAATCTTAAATCTCACTCTACAGCAAAACACATTTTCAAAGACAATAAAGGAACAGGTACATAGAGTGAGATCTTACCTGAGGAAAAACCTTGGCTGCACCAAGAACGCCTTCTCCATATGCAATATACATAAACGGTAATCTTACAAGCAGAACAAAAAAGCCTTGGAATCATAATATACACAAAGGGGAGAGAGAAATGAGATCTGATGAAACCTATTCTGCCATGGTTAGGGCTTGTCCACATTGATAGAACTTTATCCACGATAATTTGTACAAATTGGCTCTTCGGCTTGTACAAAATATTTTCAAGTCATCTATCTAACTTCATTTAACATTAGCAAGTAAATATTCTGTTAGCAAGGGAAATAACATAGAAATCAAGTATGAAAACATCTAAAATGCTGTTCCTGATCAAAATTAATATCTATAAATGAGGTATCAGAAAATTTGGTCACAGACATATCCAATGAAACATGTCAGTGAAGGAAAGAAATTAAACTAAACAATATATTTGAGGAAATGGAATTGAAATTCAAATATTGTTCTAATACTAGAATCCTAATTGTTCTTCAATATAGTAGTAATATGAAACACAAAGAAGCATTACGAGCATGTGAAAACTCACAATATTTCCACAAGTGCAAGCACAAAAACGTATGATGAGAACCCCAATCGACACGTTTTGAGACCCAACAACAATATTGGAATATTTACCCAGGAATGCTAAAATTCAGATTTGTTATTGAACCCTGACCCAACGTTTATAAGTGAAACGCGAACCAAAGGTATAAGTAACAAACCTTGACCCAATGATTATAAATGAATCACGAACCGAAGGTATAAAGTTTGAACGCCACAAGAAAGAATCCCTGATAAGTTCACAGTTTTTTTAAGAACCAAAGGAAGAGCAAAGCCTCACCTTTTCTGATTTTTATTCAATAATCTATCAAAAAAAACGTTTACAGACTTAAGGCCCTATTTAAAGGCTCCATAAAACTTGACAGACAAGAAAATATATTCTAAAATAATTCCTAATTGATACCTAACCATATCAGGAATCAGATTTGACCTACAAGCATTAATGCACCTAAAAACAAGGAAATAAACCACTTAAATCTAAAAAAACGTGCTAAATAATAAAAACTCTAAATTCAGGTAAATTTAGTCTGAAACAGCAGCTCCAGAATAGGAAAAAACTCTATTAACTGATATTGAGTTAGAAAGTCAATCAGCCATTAATCCATGCCCTAAATCACTCCAAATTAAGCCAGATCAGCCCTCAATAGCTTGGATTAAATTTATTATGCCTTCATCTTCCTTTGGGCCAAGTTTGGAATGTCTTACGTTAGAATCAGCTCAAATCTCTTGAATCAGCCCATTAAGTGCTTCCTTGATATTCTTAAATCTTGCTCTTGTAACAGGCCTAACTGGTACATGTAATAGATCCTTGAATGTTTGTTGGTTCTCATCATTTGTTTGTTGGTTCTCATCAACGTACCTCGATATGTAATTTTTCCATCTCAATGATAAGCATCTCTTCGCAGTGGATCACTTAAAATTTGATATGCTTCACATGATACCTGCAAACACAAGCATTGAGATGGAAACACGAAGCTGTGCAGTAAGTAAAATATTAAAACAAGCAGCTGTGTAGTAGAAGTAATGAACATACACAAACACACATGCTTGCACACAGAAGCATTAATTGATTGCATATTGACAC